>QLOK01003624.1:0-22570 GCA_003313805.1 Tricholoma flavovirens
GAGGAAGATGTAGAGCTGTATATGGACTGCTAACTGATCAGCGTTAGAGTTGTTGTAAAATATGGGATGGTCTTCGATCTGGCTGAGGAGTCCATCGAACATTGCTGGCTCAACGCAAAGTTTGCGATGAAACCGTTCCGGGCTGTGAATCATCCAATAATCGAGGAGGTGCAGCTGTGAGCACTTCGGTACAGGTGGAGCAGGGCAGAGAACTCG
Organism: Tricholoma flavovirens; assembly: GCA_003313805.1. Classification (NCBI taxonomy): domain Eukaryota; kingdom Fungi; phylum Basidiomycota; class Agaricomycetes; order Agaricales; family Tricholomataceae; genus Tricholoma; species Tricholoma flavovirens. The sequence continues at coordinate 217 of QLOK01003624.1, forward strand.
AGTTGTTCAGATTACATTCAACAACTCACAGTAGCATCGCTGCCAGTTGACGTAGTATTCCACCTCGAAATCAGATATTGAATACAGGCTATTGGTGTCAGAACTCGATGTCAGGGAAGCTGGATTGCTGGACATGTGTACATCAGATGAAACCTCGATATCAGGTGTATCGATGGACATCAGAGAGAGAGGGTGTGAGGCGATGGACATCGAATCAGATGTTCCTGATGAGGAAACATCTGACAGTAGAGAGGCAGCACGATCTCAGAACCATCATTGCTGCGTTGTACGATTGTGTTCCGCAAGTTCCTGGAGCATAGCAGTACGGATCGTTGGTGTAGGCATCATGTTCAACAGTCATGAGTGTGGAACGACGTAACCCTAAAATTAGTACGTAACCCTATCTGAGGCGGGGTTTGAGCATGCTGGCTGTGCTGAACATCACAAAGAATGCATTTTGTCCTCATTTTTGTTATATTTGCTTTCCGGGGTGTTCACAGTAACATTTTCCGGTTCATTTTTGATATCATTTTTGACATCATTTTTGTATGTTTGTTGCCAGTGTCCGAAAAATGAGCGAAAAATAGAATCGAAAATGAGCGAAAAATGGGCAAAGAATGCCTACTGTGAACAACCCTAATGCATTGCAAAACAGTGAAAGATTAAGCTGGTCTATGGTGGACAGTTGTGTAAGCATTTCTCTGACTATGAGATTCCTGCAATTCACAGCATTATGAACAAGGTGTGGACTTCACTCCTCAAAATCAGATTCAGTTCATCACTACACCTTGAGAGCTTTAGACGAGACCAATGATAGGTCCACACCTCACATCAAGCTCTGAAATGATTTTCACATGTTTGCACATACCCCTACTCGTCAATGATCATTTATGATCACTCCCCGAACCTTTGCAATCAGTTTGTGCTGATGTTTGATCAATTTCAGTTATTTTTAGCATTTCCACGATATTTAGAGCTACTTTCAGATGTTTCTGATGATTGTGGACCCTTTCGAATCATTGTCAACTACTTTGCGACACTCCCAGAACATCCTTGATGTATTATCACAAACATCCCAGCCTTTTGTGAGCTTATCGCAGTGTTCCAATCATTTTCGAGCTTTTTTCAATTTTTTTGCACTATTGATATCACTTCTACATGCTCCCAGACACTATTGCGCACATTCTATCATTACTCCATACCTAATCAACTTCAACAAGCCTCGTTTTGGCCACCGACATGTGCACTATATCACCTCGAGGCAGTTTGTGATATTTTCAGATACATACAACAAAAGGACAGTCTGTATTTTGATTTATTGTCTCCCACACTCCATTGACTCATGGTTATTGTTCCATATGGTTCATCAACTCATTTTGGATCTCCATATGTTTTCTTTTACCTCATGTTTCCTTTGTATTTCATTTCCCCTTTTAGCTTTATTCTTTTAAACTACATAAAACTTGTATTATTTACATTGAATAAGAGAAGGGAAGCATCTCCCATTCATATAGTATTAAGAGTTGAGCTAGAACACTCTTCTCATCGTTAGTCAATCCGAATTTTCATCAGATTTCATAACAACTTGTTCATCCTCATTCTCACCCTCGAAATTATCGTCATCCTCTTGCATTTATCATCATTCACCTTTCATAATGTCTATCTATCCTTGTATTATCTGTGATTTTTATCTAACAGCATTTTCAAATCCTCAAAAATCTCGAAAATTGTGATATCGAGCCCCTCGAACATCTTCAATTCAACTTAGAGCAATCACATGAGTACCTCACACCTTGTATGACCCATTTGAAACCTCATTCAACAATCATCAATTATGTTATGGTTGATTGAATGACTTTGAACAGCAATATCAAGCTCTCAATAATTCTTGAACTATTTCGATCAAGCTTGATCTTCATCAAACTTCATCAAACATCTTTGCTATATCTTCCACAAGTTCATATACACTTATTGATTGATTCATGAGCCCTACTAATATCATTGAATCATTTCAAACATCATCAATTGACCTCAATTGAACTTGAGTGCACTTCAAACCTATATTGAGCTACTTTGTGCACTTTGACAGCTGTATTTGTTATCATTGGAGACTCATACCATCCTTCCACACCTCGCAAGATCATATGACAAGCTTGTCATAGAAGAACAATAGGCAAGATCACACTTTGAAGGACATGAGAGGATTTTCCAAACTATTTCAGACTCCTCAAAGGGAACATGTGTTTCCCCACATGGATTCTTTTTGTTTGTCTCACTTTTTGCATCATTCTATCATTTACCCATCATTGTTAGATCCATTAGATTGTTTACATCCTGCCTCATGTAGGCCTCATGTTTTATTTCCTTTTTAGTCCTATGTTTTCAAAACCTATAAAACTTTGTATTACTTACTTTTTCCAAAAAGAAATCATTCGCCTCACTTCTCTATCATCTGATTTAAGAGCTCCCACTCTTGAGTCCAAGTCTCTAGTCTTTTCTCAAAGTTTTGTGAACTTGTTGTGAACTTCTTTGAAAATTGTTGTATCTTCATCTCAAACATATTGAACATCATCCAGTCATTTCTACTTGCATATTAGTACCTATCAAAGCCCCCATCTACATTGTCTGTGTCCTCTTTTACATATCTGATCCATTCCTTGAACGTCTTGAACTTTTATCGAAACTTCGAACTTTTATTGTGACCTTGAACTTTTATCATGACCTTGAACTTTTATCATGACCTCAAACTTTTATCATGACCTCAATCGTTCCTCGAACCTAAATTGAGCATCCTTGAAATATCTTGCTCTTAGCTCATATAACCTTGGTTTACTTTGCTGAAGTTTAGAACCACCTCACAACCTTCCTCTAACCTGTGTTGTACTATATGAAGCCTTTTGTAGGGTTTTGTGTGGGTTTCCTGGTTGAGTATTATCATTTTGGAGCTCACCACAAGGGGTTCTAAATCATTTTATCACCTAAACCATCTGGAATTCCTCAGCTTAGGCCAACAGCAGCAAGAAAACTTTGCGACAAAACTTGCCAAGCCTTTGCATCTCTTGAAGAATTGGGAGATATTCTAATACCAGTTCCAGAAAGCCAATTGACTCATCACCGCCTATTTCCTTCACAAAAGCAGACATTCTCCAAACTATCTCTCACTTCATCACACATTCCTTAATTAAAAACCTTCACCCCACAACCATCCACTTCTACTCTACTCACATCAACCTCAAAAATCATGGCTGCTACTGCGATGATGCCCACATGTAGTCACTCCACCACTCCAAGATTCGACCTGACCTAGCCTCAAGAACTTTGATGAACTTGAATTGCTCTTTGGAGCATGTAACATCACCAATTACGATATCATGAAGAAGCACACCTGTCAATATGTTGATATTGACACTTCCAAATGTTGGGAGTCATTTCCAGAGTATGCAACCAGCGACTCATTCAATAACTTTCACATCACAATCCACAAACTCTACCCCGGCTCAGAAGACGACCACAAATGGTCAATCTCAGACATGGACAAACTCATCGGTGAACAACTTTGAGTTGGTATTTTCAATGCAAATGATTTAGGGTTATATTTTCGAGCCTTCTATAATATTACAAAGTTTTTTCACACTAAAAACAGGATATCAGAGCCCAAACAGAGCAGAGCCTTTGTTTGAGGCTTCCAACCCAGTTTATGGATGCGAATTGCTCAAAGGCTCAAACTCAAATTCCCTGACCACTATCCAGATGACCCCTACCCACTCAACAATATTCATGAAGCTGCAAAGTTTGTTTTAGCAGGTTCAAACATTTTATATTCAACACTGCCCCAAACATTGCAAACTTTCGACCTTGAATTTGGTTCCTACAATCTTGACATCAGCACCTCAGATCAAATCAGAAGACCTCTCGAGAAGTTCACAGCCACCCTCATCACCACTATGGCAGGTTTGGAGTCAAATTTGAGCCCTTGAACTACTAACACACCCCAATCAGATAACCTCAATAATTTAGTTTGTATTTTCTGTGGGCACTCTGGACATTTCATTAGTGAATGTCTGGTTTTCAAGTCTTACATTAATGAGGGAAAGTGTAAAAAGAATGCTGAGGAAAAGGTAGTACTCCCTATGGTCAATTCATGCCTCGAAACATCCCAGGTTGATTCATTAAAGATTGAATTGATGAATGGCATTGTGGAAACCCCAAAACTTCAGTCAGATCCTCACTTATGTATGGTATCACCCCATTTCCAGTCTCATCACCATCCTCCAGAGGTGTTTATCCCATTTTGGTATTAACTAACAATTCTGAAGATTGTATTGTCGCCCTTGAATGGGAAATATTTGCACTTTGAAGTGGAAAACAATTTAATTGAGCTGAGAAAAACCTGCCTGTTATACCAGACCCTCTGGCTTGCATGCCCCCTACTACCTCAGCCCATATCGAGCAAATTCCTGAACCCCCAGTACCCTTGCACACTCAAAATTCAACATCAACCTTGACATCAACCAATAATTCAGCCTCGACAAATCCCCTGACCTTGAACTCAACCCCTACCACATCGAACCAGCCCTCAATGACTTCCCAACTCCCAATTCACCCTTTTGCAGGCATTAAGGAAAATAGCTATTTGCCACCACACAAACAAAACTTTGCAGGTGGTTCAAAACCTTGGGATGGTCCATTGTACCATACTCAAACCCCCATTCAGAAGGATTTGATTGCCCAGGACATATTCACATGCACTATGAAAACCCCCCTCATCACTCTAACCTCAGAAGAACTTCTTTCTTTATCACCCAAAGTTTGTACTAAATGGCACAAACAGATTACCCCAAAACGAGTCCAACAGGCCCCTCAGACCTCAATAAAAATGTTCAAAGACAGTTCGATCATTGTCCCTGACCCCTATGAAACATACATCAGTTCACTCAAACCAGGTCAAATTGCACAACCCTTCATCGTCACAAAGGAATTGCATGGAATAAGGTCAATATACATGAATGTTAATGGTGAAAGCCATATTGAGAGTGTCATCGATCCTGGATCCTCAGTAATCACTATGTTGGAAGATGTTTGCCACAAACTCGGCCTCACATACAATCTCAAAATTCGTCTACCATGCAATCTGCAAATGGTGGCATAGATGAAACACTTGGTTTAGCTTGTAATGTCCCTTGCAATCTCGGTTCAATAATTTTATATATGCAGATCCACATTGTTCACAACCCCACCTATGACATTCTACTTGGCTGACCATTCAACATTCTTACCAAGAGCATCATACAAAACTATCAAAATGAAGCCCAGACTATAACAATTTGCAATCTGAACTTGACTTGAAGTATGACCATCCCCTTGATCCCCCACTTGAACCATCATAGAAAGATTGTTCGAGAGATTTTTCACAAATAGAGGATGAGATTTTGAGGGGCCAACAGTGCGTGTTCATCATCTCCTTTGACCATTCTGACTCTTTGATATTTATCAAACATGCTGCTGCAATCCCCAATTTCACTTCCTCAACAACTTTGCCTTCTATTCCACATGCTGCCTTTCTCTCAGAACTCTATTTATCTGCTTCCAACCAGTATCCAACTCTTAAACAAGCCTCGATGGCTTTCCTATTTACAGATGAACACATTCAAACAACTTTGAGCAACTTCAATCAACCTCAAACAAACATGATATACTTCGAACACTTCTTGAAACCTTCCAACAATATTACTGACTCTCTACCAGCCTATATCCAATCAAAGAAGAAGTACAAGCCCATCACACTCAAAGTTTGACCAGTAATCACCAAACTCCCAAATTGATTTTGAATAGTTCGAAATAGAATCGTGGCTGGCATTATTGTTAACAATCTATCAGTGCTAGTCGATAGGCCATTGTGCACAGTACTGATGGTTTTATTACAATGACATTGTAATAGGTATCTGATATGTAGATGTAGATGTTATTGTTAATGATTGTTAATGATTGTAGATGGTACCACAACCAACTGTAATACATTGTTAATCACTGTAAATGGTACTGGGGCCCATTGTTAATCAATGTAAATGGTACTGGCACCCATTGTTAATCACTGTAAATGGTACTAGGGCCCACTGTTAATCATTGTAAATGGTACTGGCACCCATTGTAATACATTGTTAATCACTGTGAATGGTACTGGGGCCCATTGTTAATTGTTGTAAATGGTACTGGCACCCATTGTAATACATTGTTAATTGTAGATGGTACTGGCACCCATTGTTGTAATACATTGTTAATCATTGTAAATGGTACTGGCGGACTTAATGACCCTATGGACTCAGCTCATTGGATGTGGGATTACCAAGCCTTTCTCTCAGAGCTTGAAGATAATTTTGGTCCACATGATCCTGTCAGTGATACCACAAAATCCCTCTGCAAACTCAGCATGAAGAAGACAGCCCACATTGTCAAATATAATGTTGACTTCTGGGAACTGGCTTCTCAAGTCAGTTGGAATGAGGCAGCCCTTCATGGTCAACCCTTCCACAGGTTATCCCTTCTAGTTTTTCTTGGCCAACTGGGTGCATGGTGTTGCTTTGGCTTGGTGGAGGTAATATCAATTAAATGGTAAGCATTGAAGTTGAAGGTTTTCAAATCCTTGTCCTCATCCATTTCATCAGATTTGTAGCTGTACTCTTCTGATTTGGCTGATGGTGTTGTGTCAGCTATCTTCAAGTTATGTTGTGTGGGGGTTTGTGGTGGTACTAGTAGTGTTAGGAAACATGTACAAACATCTATTATCATTTTTTCTCATTTTTCCGCAGTAGTATTACATCATAAAACACAAAAATACCAGCAAATGCAACTGTGAGACAGATAATTCTCATGCATGCTATATTTACAATATTTATGCAACTGTACACTTGCGTTGTAGTGCAGCATTTAAATATTGTAAAATAGTTGTCATTTAGTATATAAACCAATAAATACTAAGAGACACCTTAGTTGTGTTCCCTTAGAATTCCCACCATCATATTGTGTGCGAAACACCTTCATCAACCAACTGTTCTATTATTAACCCCTTTCATCAATCTTTGATCCCCCTTAACATATTCATCACGTCTTCTTGTAGAGCCCACACAATGATCCCAGAGTGGATTTGGTGTTGCCCTGACAGAAGAACACAACTCTTATTCCGTACACCCTCACTTTGTCTCACCCCACCACATCCGATTATCAATCACCCAATCCTCTTGTCATGAGATGAGAGTAACTTGTAATTACGTAATCACTTTCACTTTTGTAATCCACACATCAGCACCACCTTACATTGTGGTCATCAGTGCTCGAAAGGCAGTACTCATCTGTTGGACAGCTGCTACCAGACAACCGTTTGGATCTGGTTTAGTGTACTATTTTTAGTATACTCGTTACAGCCTTTCATGGTCAATTGTTTTGAGTAGTTACCAAATTGGGTAGCCGAAGAAAAGGTCCTGAATCAGCCAAAGAACTTTGTTAGGTTTTATTTTTAGCCACCACATTGATAATACTCGACCAGGAAACCCATACAAAACCCTACAAAGGCTTCATATGGTATAACACAGGTTAGAGGAAGGTAGCAAGGTGGTTTTAAACTTCAGCAAAGTAAACCAAGGTTATACTAACTGGAAGCGAGATGTTTCGAGGGTTTCAATCAAGTTTGAGGAAAGATCAAGGTCGCAATAAAAGTTCAAGGTCACAATAAAAGTTTGAGGTTGCAATAAAAGTTTGAGAGGTTTGAGGAATGAGTCAGATATGTGAAGGAGGAAAGGAATGATGTATATGGGGGCTTTAATGGGTACTAATACTGAAGTAGTGATGACTGGACAATGTTCAATATGTTTGAGATGACAATTTGACAATTTTTGAGGAAGTTCATGATGATATTGCAAAACTTCGAGAAAGACTAGAGATTTGGACTCAAGAGTGAGAGCTCTTAAATCAGATGATAGAGAAGTAAGGGGAACGATTTCTTGTTGGAAAAGGTAGGTAATACAAAGTTATATAGGTTTGAAAAACATAGGACTAAAAAGGAAATAAAACATGAGGCAGGATGTAAACAATCTAATGGGTCTAAAAATGATGGGTAGATGATAGAATGATGCAAAAGTGAGACAAATGAAAGGGTATCATGCAGTACATACATGTGTTCCCTTTGAGGAGTCTGAAATACTTCAAAAATCCTCTCATGTCCTTCAAAGTGCGACCTGGCCTATTGTTCTTCATGTGATAAGCTTGTCATATGATCTTGTGAGGTGTTGGAGGATGGTACGAGTCTCTGATGATAAGGAATATGGCCACCAAAGTGTGCAAAGTAGCTTGATATGGGTTCGAAATGCTCTCAAGTTTGATTGAGCTCAATTGATGATGTTCAAAGTGATCACGAATGGTTTGATGACATTTGTAGGGCTCATGAATCAATCAATAAGTGTATCTGGACTTGTGGAGAATATCGTGGAGATGTTCGAGGAAGTATGATGAAGGTCGAGCTTGATCAAAAGAGCTTGAGAATTATCAAGGGTTCAATATCACTATTCGTGGCTGATCGAATGTTTGTAATGTGATTGACACTTATTGAATGAGGTTCGAAGGGGTTGTATGAGGTATGAGAGAGTTGTGATAGTGTTCAAAGTCAGAATTGAGGATGTTTGAGGGCTCAATATTGCATGATATTGCTCAAAATTGCAATCAAAGTTGTTCAAGGTCGATCAAGGTTGATCGGACTACAGACTAGAGCTGTTATGTGCAATGTGAAATGTGCTGGTGTGTCTCCCGAGTACTCCCTGCAATGTGGACGTATCAACATCATGGGTGACGACATTACTTCCAGTCCTGTTAATCCCATTCCCATGCTGGAAGAGAAAGTTGATGCTCTCGCTATGCAGCTTTCTCAACTAGTAAATTTTGTTACACTCCAAAATCCTATTCAACCAGTACCCACAGTGGAGGAAGTGGTGGATGAATTCTTATCTCATCATAAAGAAGAGTCAGCAAGGAGTGCCAGAGATGGCAAAGTCCACTTACCTAAATTTGCACTGCCACGTTTGATGGAATGATGAAGAATAGTAAATCCTTTATTAGTTCTATTGTATTATATTTTAAAGGTCATGAACCTGAATTCTTAACAACTGAATCCAAGATCATGTTTGCACTTTCATACATGCAAGGGGGCAAGGCACAATTTTGGAGGAATGAAGCCATCAATCAAATAGTGCAAGGTCACAAGCTGTTTAAGAGTTTTCAAAAATTTCTTGGAAAATTGGAAGCTCAATTCAGTGATCCTAATCTGAAGGTGACAGCAGTAGGGAAGTTGAAGACCATGCGGCAAGGGTCTTCTTCAGCTGATGAATTCATTTTGCAATTTAAAGCCAAAGCTTCACAAACTGTTAGGCAATACCACATTGATTTAATATTTGAAGCTGGGACTTAATCTGTCCTTGTTCAAGTTGATATATCAATTACCAGTTATGCCTTCTATATTGGAGCAGTGGTATGAATGGGCATTCAAGCTTGATTGGCAATATCACCAAGAGCAAGCAGAGTTGAAATTGTTACACCTGCACACAGGTTCTAAATTTGGAAGATCATCAGGAGGAAGTTCCGAAAAAGGAAAAGCATCGATTGTACAGGAGACGAAGGCACAGCCACTGGCCACAGCAGTGACACTTTCCAATCAGTCAAAAATTAGTCAACCCTATCAGATGCAATGGATGTTGATCATGCAGGGAGATGTCCCCCAATCAAATGTTTCATTTGCGGAAAATTGGGTCATACAGCTAGGTATTGCAGAGAGAAGAGGGAGCTCTGAGAAGCAACTACTGAAGAGCAGAATTTTCCTGAGCAGTCCCAGTGAAGGTTTCCCCATTGGAGACTCATAATGAATATGGTGTACAATTAACGATGGAGAAAACCAATTATTCACATCCCCACCCAATTGATCCTATGATTGTGACCTATTATGTCCTCAATTTCATCTCTAAACTATGTCACTGAGCTAGGGAGAGAATCAAAGCATATCCTTAATCCAAAAATAGCCATACTCGGAAAGTTTTGAAAACCTTTATCCAATCAGCTCATGTTGAATGCAAAGTAATGTTGACAGTAGGGTTGAAGACTATTGACACTCATGCAATGGTAGATGCTGAGGCATTGTTAGACAGTGGTGCTACAGGTTTATTTATAAATTGCATGTTAGTCCATGGCAATGGAATTCACATGCATAAACTGGAGCAACCTGTGATCATGTACAACATCAATGGATCAATAAATAAGGGAGGAAGTATTACTGAAGAGGTGACATTGATTATGTCCTACCAGGGTCACAAAGAGAGGGCCATATTTGAAGTGTGTGACCTTGGAAAGACTAATCTAATAATAGGATACAACTGGTTACATAAGCACAACCCTAGCATTGATTGGAAAACTGGGGAAGTGAAAATGAACTGTTGTCCTAGAGAATGCAATGTGTTTATCAGGCAGTTGAAGAAAGAGAAGAAGGTGAAGAGAGAGAAGAATAGTACAGGGAAGTATTCAGTCACAGTAGAGGAGGTTCCTGGTGAAATAATGCCCAATGGGGAGAAACCGATCATGATTGAGAAAAATGATCTGAATGATCTATTTCAGTTTATTCGTGGAGGGCAATCATGGAATCCAAATCCCCCAAAGATTGATAAATCAGTGGAAGAGTTGGTACCTGAGAAATATCATAAATATTTGTCAGTGTTCCAGAAGAAGGAATCAGAAAGAATGCCAAGGAGAAAACCATGGGATCATGGAATTGAGATGAAGCCGGGATTTGTGCTGAAGAAGTCTAAAGTCTATCCATTATCACCACAGGAACAAGTGGAAGTTGATGATTTCATTAACGAGCAGTTGAGGAAAGGTTATATACATTGATAAGACCACCTCACATCTAGTACTCGGAAAACACCCTATAGTGTTTGCATTGCACATAGGAACATCTACGAACAGTTCGATCGAACTTCAAACACATTCTTGAGCAATATAGAGCAATATCAAGCCATTCAAAAGTCTTTGTAGTCCACATCGAACATCCGCAGGAGCACACACATGTTGTATGACCATCTACGACCATCATTTGACAAATATCAATCATGTTTTGAATGTTCAATTGACCTCAAACAACTTTGAACAACCTCGAAAATCTTCAAACGAACTTCGAATGTACTTCATGCACCTTGGTGGCTGTTATCTCATCATCAGACACTCATACTGCACCCCTGCACCTCATGATATCATTTGACAAGCCTATCACATGGAGAACAATAGATAAGATTGTTATTTGGAGGACATGAGAAGTATTTTGAGATATTTCAAACTCCTCAAAGGGAACACAGGTTTGTACCTATTGATTTCACTTCATTTACCTCCTTTTCACATCATTCCATCATTTACCCATAGTTATTAGCCCCTTTTGATCATTACAGCCTGCCTCATGTTCAACACATGGACACTTTCCTTTTTAGGACTACTTTTCATATGTCATATATACTTTGTATTATGTACTGTACAAGAGAGAATCCCATCACATTATCGTCCCAGTAGTCTGATTCAAGAGGCTGTACACTTGAGTCCAATTCTTTTGTTCTAGTTCAAAGTTTTGCGATATCATCGTGATCTTCCAAATATTTTATCAAGCCTCTGTATTGAGCCCCTCATACCTTGCTTTTACCTCGCATTAATCATATTCCCCTCGCTTTTAGTCCTATTATCATCCTCCCATTGTCTTGCCTTCTGTTGATCCCATTTTTGTAGTCCAATTGAGCCCAATATTTGATTGAACACTTGATATTTGATAGAACACAACTTGTTATTCCTCACATTCCCTCGCTATCAAGTCCCCCGACCTTGACCAAGGTCCCGAAGTTCAGTACCACCTCACTACCTTCCTCTAACCTGTGTTATACCATACAAAGCCTTTGTAGGGTTTTGTTGTGGGTTTCCTGGTCAAGTATTATCAACGTCCATCTAAATCCCTGCAAACTTCACCAATATTCTTTATTCCGAAAAGTATTTGAAGAAGCGCATGTGTCCCAACTACCACTATTTAAACGAGTGGACAGTCAAAAACTTGTATCCCCTACCATTAATTTCAGAGATCATCAATAAAGTTGGAAAGGTGAAGAGATTTACGAAATTGGATCTACGATGGGGTTACAACAATGTATGCATTAAAGAAGGAGACAAGTGGAAAGCTGCTTTTGCTACACATCATGGATCATTTGAACCATTAGTCATGTTTTTCAGGATGACTAATAGTCCACCCACCTTTCAGAATATGATGAATGATATTCTAAAAGAAGAAATTGATATAAGCGTGGTAATCATATTCATTGATGACATTCTTATATTCACAGAAAGTGATGAAGGGCATGAAGAAATAGTACAAGCAGTGTTGTGGAAGTTGAAGGACAATGATCTATTTCTGAAAGTGGAGAAGTGTACTTTTGATGCAACAGAGATTGAATTCCTCGGATTGATCATTGGTCCTGATGGAATCAAAATGGATCCAATCAAGGTAGAAGCCATTATGTCATGGCCCACCCCTAAATGGGTCAAAGATGTACAAGCATTCTTGGGTCTTGCAAACTTCTATCATTGATTTGTACACAATTTTTCCAAGATAGCCACATTACACAATCTTACAAGAAAGAATGTAGTATGGAAATGGGGAGAAATTTAGCAATGAACATTTGAAGAATTGAAGAGGAAATTTGTGGAAGGTCCCATATTAGTACCCATAGATTTTACCTGACCGCTAAGGGTAGAATCTAATGCATCTGATTATGCTACAGGCATGGTACTATCAATGATGGAAAATGGCATCCATGTGTGTTTCTGTCTAAAGGGTTGAATGATGTGGGAAAGGAATTATGATGTGCATGATAAAGAGATGTTGGGAATAATCTGAGCATTAGAGGCATGGAGACATTATTTGGAAGGAGCAAAGGAAGAATTGGAGATTTGGACAGATCATTCAAATCTTCAATACTTCATGTCACCAAGAAATTAAATTGCCGCCAAGCATGTTGGGCATTTTTTTTATCACACTTTAATTTCCACTTAATTCACAAACTGGGAAGCTTGATGAAGAAAGCTGACATGTTGTCACAGAGACCCGATCATAAAAGGGGGTGGAGAATGACAATAAAGATGTCACATTGTTGAAGCTGGAGTACTTCCATATATGTGCCATGCACCAAGGTCATCTATTAATAGATGGTTCTGAAAAGGAAATGTTATCTAAAATTCAGAACTGTACTAACATGGATGAAGAGGTAGTCAAAGCAGTAAAAGAAATGAAAGGAAAGAAGAAAAAGACTATTAAAGGAGAAGAGTGGTGTGAGGAACAAGGGTTAATATTATTCAGAGGAAAGGTGTATGTGCCGAAGGACATCAAGTTGCGAAAGGACATTGTCTGCTTACATCATAACACTTCCTTATCCGGACATCCAGGCAGGTGGAAAACACTGGAACTAGTAATGATAAATTATTGGTGGCCAGGAATTGCAAAATTCATACTGTGATATGTGGATGGTTGTGATATTTGCCAATGCGGCAAATCCTATCTGGAAATGCCAGTGGGGAAATTAAGGCCAAACCTGATCTCAACAGGACCCTGGATTGATATCTCGGTAGATTTCATTACTGAACTTCCTGAGGCACAAGGCTATGATTCTATTTTGGTTGTATGCGATATCTTCACCAAACAGGTCCATATTATTCCTACAACCAAGGAAACGAGTTCCTTAGGCTTAGCATGCTTATATCATGATATGGAAATTACATGGGTTACCAACCACCATAATTTCTGATCACAGACCACAATTTGCCACTGCCTTTATGAGAGAACTTAATAAAATCTTGGGTATTCAAACCAAATTATCTATGGCATATCATCCCCAAACAGATGGGCAAACCAAGTGAATGAACCAGGAGTTGGAACAGTATTTGAGGTTGTTTGTCGATCACTGCCAAACCTGAATTCTCCTACAATAACAAATTTCAGTCATATACATGGGTATCGCCCTTTTATGCTAATTATGGGTATAACCCTCATATGGGGTTTGAACCAAGAAGGGCAATAAAAGTACAAGCAGTGGAAGACTTTGAACAGCGAATGAAGAATGTGCAAGCAGAGACAGAGGTGGCATTATACAAGGCATGTGATGACATGAAGTGTTATGCCGATTGCTTGCATGCAGATGCACCCCAGTACCAAATAGGAGATAAAGTGTGGCTTAGTACCAAGAGTTTACACACTACCTGACCATCTAGGAAATTGATGGAGAAGCACATTAGTCCCTACCCGATTTCTAAAATTATATCACCTAATGCAGTAGAATTAAAATTGCCACTATCATTCAGAATTGATGTGCCAATTAACATTTCCTGCTTATGACCATACAAACCCCCTACTATACCAGGACAACAAAGCACTCCACAACCACCTATTGAGATTGAAGGTGAACCAGAATTTATAGTTGAAGAAATTCTAGATTCACAGTTGTGTCATCACAAACTCAAATTCTTGGTAAAATGGGAAGGCTACACAGATGAAAATAACTCCTGGGAACCAGAGGATAATTGTAAAAATGCATGAGAAGCTATACATGACTTTTACAGTAAATATCCTAATGCACTGTGGAGGATAGCATGAATGCAGTATGAAAATTTGAAATTCTGACCATATCAAAATTTCACAGTACCTGATTATCCCATCATTACTCGCCTGGAAGTCGACGAATAAAGGGGGGGTAATGTTAGGAAACATGTACAAACATCTATTATCATTTTTTTTTTCATTTTTCCGCAGTAGTTGTTATGAATTTTGCAAGCAGCAGACAAACTGGATATTATTTTCTTTTCTTTTCCTTTCTTATTATTCATTCTTGCTTACTACTCCAATGGACTGTCACCCTACTGCCCCCTCTGATTCCTACCTTCTTCTCACCGACCATTCCCCTATTACCCCCTTGACATTTATCCTTTATTGTTTCCTCCTTTTGTTTCCCATCTAATTCGCCTATTGGTAGATAAGAACTACTCTTCCTGTATATAAACTGTAGTACTTAGAGGTCTTGCTCTTCAGCTTGACCTGAGCAATTCACATTCTCAACTCTATGAGCAGATCCGCCCTCAGCCACTCATAAGCCTCTGAGTCGGTAAGACAGAAAATGTTACTGAGAAAGCCTCCGGTAACAGACAGAACAACTAACTGTTGATCAACTATATCAATAGGAGCACTTGTACTTGAGTTGAGGCTATTGTCTTAACAGTAGTATTACATCATAAAACACAAAACTACCAGCAAACGCGACTGTGAGATGGATAATTCTCATGCATGCTATATTTAGAATATTTATGCAACTGTACACTTGTGTTGTGGTGCAGCATTCAAATATTGTAAAATAGTTGTCATTTAGTATATAAACCAATAAATACTAAGAGACACCTTAGTTGTGTTCTCTTAGGATTCCCACCATCATATTGTGTGCAGAAACACCTTCATCAACCGACTGTTCTATTATTAACCCCTTTCATCAATCTTTGATCCCCCTTAACATATTTGTTGTGTCTTCTTGTAGAGCCCGCATGAGGATCCCAGAGTGGATTCGGTGTTGCCCTGACAAATAGTGCAGCAGAATTCTGACCTGACATTGTTGATGGTGCGCAAGATGGTTCTGTTGTTATGCCTGTTGTGGTCTTGATCATATGTTTTGGTTTTACAGTTGGTAAAAATGTTATTTGCTGGGGGATTGTCATATGGAAATTAGGTGTAGATGCCATAGGCAATGCACTCTGTGCACTGCAGACCTGCAGCTGTCAATATATGTCAGCAATTCTTCATTCATTCATGTAATTGATGAGTCAATGACATACAGAACTCTTTCCCTTCCAGAAGCCAGTAATCTGCAGCAAGGTATCAACATGCACTGAGATACCACCATTCTCAGGAATTAGGGGAAAGAGGTTGGGAGTAATGCATGTGCCATAGAGTTTGCACTGAGTATCTTCTTCTTCAGCTGAGAAGTCTTCTTCTTTCAAAAATCTTCCTGGTTGTCCTGGTTCTGACTTGGTGAACCACTTTCCCTGTGTTTCAGAAAATCAAGTCTGTCTTCCTTGATAACTATACCAGAGCCCATCTTTGGTGGTGGCTCCTCTTTGTGGTCGATCAGCGGACTGCTGTCTTTGAGACATGTTTGCCTACTCTTGGGGTAAGTGGGTGTTTGATGTTCAGCTTGACCTTTTGTTAAAACAATAGTCCCAACTTCAAGTACAAGTGTTCCTATTGATATAGTTGATCAATGGTTAGTCATTCTGTCTGTTACTGGAGGCTTTCTCAGTAATGTGTTCAGTCTTACTGACTCAGAGGCTTTCTGAGTGGCAGAGGGCAGGTCTACTCATAGAGTTGAGAATGTGAATTGCTCAGGTCAAGCTGAGGAGCAAGACCTCTAAATACTACGGTTTATATACAGGAAGAGTAGTCCTTATCTACCAATAGGCGAATTGGATGAGAAACAAAAGGAGGAAGCAATAGAGGATAAATGTTAAGGGGGTAATAGGGGAATGGTTGGCAAGAAGAAGGTAGGAATCAAAGGGAGTAGTAGGGCAATGATCCATTGGAGTAGTAAGCAAGAATGAATAATAAGAAAGGAAAAGAAAAGAAAAAGAGTATCTGGTCCATCTACCACTCACAAGATTTGTAACAGAACTATGATTTCACACCAAAAGTTTGGACATGCCCGAGTTGTAAGGCAAGCAACACCTCTGCACCACCACATGTATTCTACTATCATGAATTAGTAATAGTGTCATTCAGTATACCTATAACCTTCTAGATTATAGCTCGATCTGCCTCAATGCAATCTCAAGAAAAACATAACACAAGACTAAAACATACTGCATTAGGAGGGGGGGGGGGGTCAACCACTTGCTGGAAAAAAAAAACCAACGGCATATGAAAAATTCCCATCCTGCCACCCCCTTGCCTGGTTCCCCCTTGGATACTGCTTGCACACACATTATTGGCAGGGTCAACCTAAGTTTCACAGATGTCAACCCAGAAATAGATAGATTGAGTGTAACATTAGAGCTCTGTTGGTAGTATAATAGACTACAAATTCATGCCGAAATGGGGCATGGTTGTTGAGGAATTGGCTTGCAGAAGATTTCCCATTGAAGTACAAATATGAACAAGCTTACAAGTTTTCATTGAGATGCGAGACTGCACCTCACAAATGGTTTGGAGTCTGATTTTTTCCACTCTCGAGGTGGACCAAAGATATTTTTGAACTTATTCCAACTTGTAATGCTTGTGGAAATTGTATTATGAAAGTTACGTGACCGTCGTGACACACTCACTCTACACGCCAAAAATTCGCTAAAGTCTAGCCACGGCATTTCCCGAGAATCACGTGTTGCGAAGAAAGTACTGGGTGAATAGCGTTCACTGCAATCATATGACATCGAAAGCAGTCGAGCCACAACAAAGATAACGCCCACACTCCTTGAATCTTCCGCAAAAGAACAACCTCGCTCTCTCGCTCCTCCGTAAGCAGTCGGTCTGACGTCAAGTGCTATACTGATCCGTGAACTTAAAAGGGCCTGGAGCAATTTCTGCATATGCCACAAGAGTACGAACGAGTGTGAAATTCGTTGACCGTTTTCATGGTGTATAAGACTACCAGTGATAGAGATTCATTAGTATCTTGCCTCGTAGCTCTGCGGAAACCTGTGGTCCGAGCAGGGATTAAGAACTCCTCCAGTACGCGGGGTAGCGAAACGTGGTTAGCTAACTTGGTTGCAGGCAACTTATTCATCCGCTGATCCTTCTTCTCCTAGCCTGAGTAGGTCACTGATGTAAGATAGTCATAAAACTTGGTGGAGTCAGGCATGGGCGTGGTATCACGTAATCTGAGCGTCGAGTAGCTATTAGGATCATAATGGCCGCGATGAGAGCGACGAACTTGAAGCGCCAGCTAGTAAATAGCTTAGCAATAACTCGAAACATTTTAACCTTCAAGTTCATCTTGATCTGTTGCAACGTTGAATCCCGAATCACTACATTAGTACTCTATGTGCTCTTTACCCTCAGGTTTAGCTCTGCTCACAGTGAGATCACGGGGATGTTATGAACAACCTTAGGTGACAACCGACTCTGCCTAATCTCGGTTATACATAATATGGGCGCGCTGACGCTTCAAATTGATTACAAACATTCAATGATAATGATTGACAGCCTATGACATGGACAGGTTACGTATCGAGGTGAAATTATTTAAAAAGACCGAAAAATTAGTGATTGCCCTTTGGTGCTGTCAGGACGCAATTATCTATAGATTCTATACACCAAAGGGCCCCAATGGTTACTCTACCGTTGTTGCCTATTATTCAGTGACGTTCGCGCTCGTGGCCAGGCTTAATCAGACCGACTGCCTCAGGAATCCTTGCTCGAGAGCGTTTTTCCGCCCTTGATGAAGCGAAAACCCCGAACACGATCTAGGCTAGTAGGCTAGAACCGTAAGCGAGAAGTAGTCCGGATCTGATCAATGATTGGCTGATAGTGTTGCTCCACTGCTTCCATCAGGTCATGGTCCTGAAGAAAATTGTTTATTGATCATGCCGGAGATCATCGCCTGTGTTCGTTTAGAAGTCGAAGGTAACGTCTTCAAGTCATTTCGTGCATCTAGCTGCTTTGAGCAGAGGCAAGTTCACACAGCCTAATTTTTTCTCAGGAGTCGGAGAGCCATAAGTAAAAGCTCGCCATCAGTCTCTTAGCTCAAGAGTTTCCCCGGTTACTTACTTCCCTTACAAACGCTCATTAAATCATTCCTTTGCACAATGATCTTCGCACGTGTCCTTTTCATCGCTTCTGTCTTGGCCATCTTTGCTACGTCAAGCCCCATTCCTCAAGGTATGCATACATAGCGTCCTCGACGAAATAGATATTGAACTTTCTTCCCTTGATGTACAGGAGTTATCGGAGACCTAGGGAAGCGTATGCACCAATCTTTCGGAGTACTCTAGCTCAAATTGATTTTCTTGTCTCATAGTCGATGTTCCTGGCACCCTCAAAGACGGTATATCGTAGTTTTCTTATGTACCGAATAAAACTGAGGTTCTACATAATAGTTGGGGGTCTGGTTGGCCCTGTCCTCGAGGGTACGTTCCATATTGTTGTGTACCGCACCTGTCTGGATCACGATCTGTTTGGGGGTTTTCAGATACCATGGCAGGCCTCACTGGCTCTAGCCCTGGCAGAACCTCAGGCCCAGTAAGCCCCCCAGGCCCAGTAAGCCCCCCAGGCCCTCCAAGCCCCCCAGACGTCACCCAATGAGCTTCCCGAAAACACGTGTCACGAGGTGGGTCCAACAAGATAATTAAATTCCTGACCATGTTGGATGGCGATTTTCTTAGGCGAACGTCCCTGGGAGCTCGAATATACCCCTCAAAACACTGCTCATCGACGTAAGATGGTTTGATAGACACTCTTTTGTTTGTATTCGACACTGTCATTACAGGACTTGCTGCTTGCAATAGTACATAGATTTACGAGATAGAAGCTAAGGTGTAATTTGCAGGAACCTATGGGGATTAGGTAGATTATAGCGGTCAAACGTGATTAAGTTGACAACATGTCGGATGACCCGAAGATGTGGCCAATAAGTGCCTGGTATGTAGCGCAATCTCAAGACGCGAGTCTAGCTTTTTGAACCTTGAAGCTAGTTATCAGGAGTCTCGAAGTCAGAAACCCTCGAAAGCGCCTTGGTCGGAGGTTGTTTGTTGTCATTCGAGAACGAACTTGAACTTGCCCGCCATACATACATACATACATATCCGAGTTGTGGAGGAATTAAATCTCGTAAGACGCTGTGCATCGCGTCTAGTGATGTTCCGGCCCGGCTTGGCCCGAGGCGGCTTTGGCTTTCTCGAAACCTGGGCCGGGCCAAAGCCCCCACTGACGGCTTGGCCCAAGCCCCGGCTTTTGGCAGAGAAAATGTGTATTTTGACATGACACGATCGGTGTAGTTACAGTCTAGCTAATCAACATCGGATTCAGTGTCCATCCCTGATCCTTCATCATCGTCCTCCGAGTCCATCAGCAAATCATCCCAACCCTCAGCATTTTCGGACCCTTCTCCACCATCCTCATCATCCTCACCATCTTTGCTGAACTCTGCTTCGAGAGTTGACGAAGGAGCTGGTTCCCGAAATAGTAGATCATGTCGGATCGCACATTTGATACACTGCAAAGCCTCAACAATATCTCCTTTGAGTCGGTTTCGTTGTTTGTTGATCGTAATGCCACCTTGTGAGAATGCGCGCTCGCTTGAAACAGATGATGACATGATGGATAGATAGTCGCGAGCTAGCGATGCCCAGGCAGGATGATAGCGAGAAGAATTAACCTAAAAAGATGTCATGATAAGTCATCTGAATATCAAGTATTGGGGCAGGAACACTCACTCCCCACCATTTAATTGCCGACCAGCCATCTGGTACTTGCTCGCTAACATTCATATATGCCCAGAAGTGCTGAGACCATGGCCGGTCAGGGTCCTCTGAAACACCAGGATGCGAATCAATAACATTATCCTCATCATCACTAAGTTCCTGAAGCAACGCGCATAGACCTCTTTTTGTCTCCTTGGACTTTGAAGATTCCGGGACATCCAAATCTTGAGTCAGTAGAAGATACCGCTCCTTAAACTGGATACACAAAGTTAGCATGTAGCCCAACTGCAACACAATATTTCACTTACCACTTCTTTGACACATTTCATGAGTCATCCTGAAGTTCCATTGACCTGAAATATAACATTTTCTCCTTCGGATTGAGGACTAACAATTATCAGAGGTTGTCATTGACATGAACAGCAATGACGTACTCATTGCCAGAATGTAGGCCGGTGATTCTGTTGTCTTCTTATAATACTCGTCGATCTTCGTATATGCGGCTTCAAGGGCAGGAGCAAATCGCTCGTACTTCAGACGTTCAGCACGAGAGAGCCATGCCCTATGAAGTGCTTCAAGGGCAGGTATAGCCAGGTGAAGAGTTGATGCTTGGTCAGATGAAAATGCTTGTTGCGCATTGTCTGCATGCTAATAAATTTGTTTCATATATTGTTGAGGAGAGCGTACGATATACATACTGCTAGGAGACCCAGAAAGACATCAACGCGCTCCCATTCTTCACTGTCTAGTTTGAGCACGCGGATCTTGTCACGCTTTGCAGGTTCAGTCTCTTCCCAACGTAGTTCATCGACGAAGGTGTCAACAAACTGTAAAAAATGAGTATTGATGGCACCGAATTTACCGCATGCTTACTGTCTTGTTTCGTTCAGCCCTATGCAGCATTAGATATGTTGAGGACCATCGGACCTTCATGTTGATGATAAGTTGGACAGGTCTTGCAATACCTCCCTTGGACTGAACAGTTTTCCACATTGCTTTTCGCTTTGATGAAGACTGTTCCTTGATTACAATTAGTTTTAATGCTCCAATAACAATAGCTTGATACATACCTTGACTGCGATTGCCCTAACTAACCCCACCTCATCACGACTCGTTGGAACATGCGCTTCAGGATTCTTCGGGTCGAAGTGTGGGGACTTGCTGTATGTCGATATGAGGGCTTGAGTTGCCAAGTTTATGACGTGCACGAGACAGCTGCGAAACATTGTGAGCTGAAATCAAACACCAGCAACCTCACGAGATACTCACTTGATCTTCCGCTTTCGCCAAGCATATTTTTTCCCAGTCGCGCCCCTTAAACGTACAGCCAGTTCCTGCGTCATCGTGGGGCTATTGGGTGCATTATCACACGTAACGTGACCAATCTGCAATGTATCAGTGAACGCGACATGGTATACGATGCCACAATTAGCCTACCTTGTGTGCCATGCTGACCCGTTTGATGATCTTATAGAGGGCTTGACCCAGTTGCTCACCGTTGTGAGCATTGCTGAGTTGCGTAAAGCCAAGTAGGCCACTCTTGAGCTCCCACTGTGTGGGCGTTGTTTCCTCGATCCAATGGCTGGTAACTGCAAAATAGCCATCTGTATTGCTTGCTTGCCATGCATTGCATGTCAGATTGACTTCACCAGTGACGGTTGGCCCCTGGACAATATGAGAATGAGGAACTAATTGTCTAAGAGAGATCCCTACGTTGAGCCGTGCCTTCAACTTCGTCAAATGCTCTTTGAACATCCGTTTTAATTCTGCTTGTGTTGACTTTCGACCTGGGATCTTCACGCCATTTGTAGCACGCGCAGCAACATCAATCATTTCCTTAAACTTCGGGTGTTCG
>QLOK01003645.1:4541-14988 GCA_003313805.1 Tricholoma flavovirens
CCCCCCCCCCCACCTCATCCTCCTGATCTGTAGTTTTTTTTTTGTCAGTAAACAAAATGAAATATGAAATGATAATTAAAAAAATGTACCTATGGCCCAAGAGACACTAATGTCTCTTGGGCCCCATTTTTCCATTTCCTTCATTGGCCTGTTGTTGTCCCCTTTGGTTGTTGTTGCATCATTGCATGGTTGCATGGTTGTGTCATCATGTTGTTGCAGCATTATGGCTTATAGCACCCGTTATCCACCTTGTGAGCAGTGGCTCACAAGGCTGGGTGGGTGCTGTGTTGTTGGTTAGATCATTATACCTAAAAATAACCAAAAGAGAATAGAAAAAACAAGTTATTTAATAATAATAAGAAAGGAACATAAAAATAATTGACCTGGGACCCCAGACAATGTTTGTAGTCAACTGGGGCCCATGTTGTGTTGATGGTGGTGGTGGTGAGTGGTGAGCTGGCAGTTGTTTGGCAATGTTGTGTGCTTTGTCATACACAGCCACAGCAATGGTACCTAAGGCAAATAGAAACATACTTACACAAGCTACTGTTGTGTAATGGTTATATTGTGACTTGCTTATATAAGTGAAAACTACAAGGCTCTGGGTTCAATTCCCTGCCTTACACACTTTTACAGTTCACTCCAATCTGATTCCCATTGGACTCTGAGTGGACTGTCAGTCTGAACACTCCCAGTGGAGTCCACTCAGACTGTCCTAGGAATTCTGAGGACTACTCGGATTCCACTGGGACTCTACTGGGATTGGACTGGGACTGGGACTGGACAATTGGCAGGAGTTGGCTGGGGAACCAGTCCTAGTGGAGTCCCAGTGGAGTCTGAGTCAGTCCCAGTAGTCCACTTGGACTCCAAGTGGAGTCCTATAGGAAAGGTGGGGGAGTGTAAAGACCTCCTCAAGGGAGGGCCTGAGAAGGTTGAGTACCATAGCATTGCAATTGCATTCTGTACTGAACCATCGGACAAATGGAACACCCACACCTCCAGCCAAAGGGTAGACCTTGGATTTGTACTCTCGTTGAGGATGTTTGGCCTTGACAGACTCTAACTTGATTGCCACTTCTTCCCCCCAAGATGACACACTGAAGGAGCCAGAGCCAATCTTCTTGCCAAGCCTGTACTTGCCACCAACACGAATGTCAAGTCATGTGTGGATCAGACACTGTCAACTGCACACATAAAGTACTAAATCCTGGAGATTATGAAGGCAGGTGGAAGTCAGTGAGCAGACAGAACATACGATGCAAGATGGCAATGTGTTGATGAACAAGGGTTAAACATAACTAAGCTTGGCATGTTGGAGGTCCTGATGGCTCATTAAGCGAGCATAAGTGGAATCTGGCCATGGCCGCATTTAGTCCAATTTAATATTCAGTGCCTTAAATCAACCTGAATATACACACTTATTAAAAAAATAAAAAGTGGGGCAAGCCCAGCTTACATGTAGAAATTGGAGGCTTATATACCCCCAGGTGCACAGACCATTTGTTTTGTATGCACAGTAAGTACAATGTGTCTTTTTTGACTGTTGACATGTTATTTACCTACATTTATACTTGCTTTGTTCTAAACAGTTTAGGATGGCCACCAAATCACGACCACACCCTTGATTGCAAACTTGAGGTGAAGACAAACAAATGAGGAGGCCCTCCAACCCCCAAGCAGACCAAAAAAAGGCTCAAGAAACATCAACAATGTTTCTTGGGCTGTATGTAAGTTTGTTTTTCTTCATTTTATTGTTACTAACTAATTACTAATTCTAGCTATTGCTGACCATGGCAATGAACCCCACCACCCTACCACTGCCATGAGCCCCTGCTTGTGGGCACTGTGAAACCAGCAGGGTATGAATTTCAACCATTTGAATGCTGAAATGTGAATTTCCTAACATAAATGGCTGAATTAATGGTGGATGAATTTGGGATGAATTTTTATGCCATATATTTCAGCCATCCAAGGGATGGAGTTCATATGTGTTACTCTACAAAAATTTCTTAACCTAATGGGATGAATTTTCATTTTACAAGGGGATGAAATACAGGGGATGATTTTAACCCAAGATGAGGGCATTACAGGGGTGTCTTTTCAGCCTGAGATAGAATGGACATTTCATACCATTATGAGGTGTTTTTAGTAGATAAATTTCTTCCATTACAGACTGAATTGACCATTTATATTTTATGCCCTAAAGAATGTTTTTTTTTGCAGGGAATCTCTCACATAATATTTCATATCATGGTCCACAACAGGCTGAATTTCATCTTGTTGGCATATATGCATTGTGTAAGCATTAAGTCATTCCAACCTGCCCTCATGCAACCAGTCACATGGTGTTGAACATCAACATCATGTTACATCAACATCCACCACAAATGATGCACACATCTCTCTCCCTCTCACCTCACCACCACCACCTTCTCCACTCCATCAACTGCCACCACTGCCACTGCCATGCCTACTCCCACTGCCATATCAGGCCCAAATGATGAGAGATGTCATTTGGGCCCCAGCTAACTTTTTTTGTGTTATTTTCTCTTTTTTTCAACTAATTACAAATCTTTTCTTTTCTGTTCTTTTCTTTTTAGTTTCAACTCCGCTATTGACAACAAGACAGCACACTCATGCCCACCTATGCCACTGCTGCAAGCCCCTGCTCACAGGGTGGATCATGGGGGCTCAACAACAAACCAGGGGGGGTAGGAGGATGGGACCAGGCCAAGACAACCACAACCCACCAGGATAGGATGATGGGACAACAATGGGGACAGGAAAGACCAGAACAACAATAATGACAACAACAATGACAAGGACCAGGAAAATGACAACTAGGGATCTGCACAGGTAACCCATGGGTACTTTTGAGTGTACCCATAGCTGTACCCATGCCTTGCCCATACCTGCGACCTGCAGGTTTATGAGCCATGTGTCAGCAGGTATGAGTAGACCTGCTGTCTCCCATCGTGTCACAGCTCCTGCATCTGAGAAGACCAGCAATTACAGGCTTCTTTGATCACAGGAGCTGTAGACAACAACGACAGTGTGTCATCATCATTGGGGCTGGGAGAGAGATCCACCCTGTGAGCAGTTGCTTGCAGTGGCATCAATGTGGTAGGTGAGGTCAGACAGGGAGCGACAGTGACTCCCCCGCTCTCAGTGACACAGAAGAGGCCCCACCCCACAAGGAGTTGCTCACAGGCATGGGTGTCATCTTGTAGGGTACAGGTGAGTGGACCAGGGAGCAGTGGTAGCACCCCCTGTTCCTGGTGACATAGAAGTCCCACCCTGCAAGCAGTGGCTTGCAGCAGTGGGTGTCATTAGCAGGGGAGGCCAGTGGGAAGTAATTAAGACCCTAAATAGAGAAAACAGAAAACACAATGTTAGCGGATAATCAAAGAAAAAGAGACAAAAATGTGCCAGGGGCCCAAACAATGTGTCATTTGGGGCCTGGATTGCACTCATTCCCCCTGTTCTTCTCCTTGTCACCCTCTCCTTGTTGTCATCTCTGTCTCTGCCTTCCCCTCTGTCATCATCATCTTGTTTGTTGTCTGTAGAGGCCATGCAGTAGGTTGTAGCATTACAAGTCTGGGTCACATGTCTCATAATGACCTGTTGATGCATCATTGCTTACTGATATAAACATGTTACAACACACTGGACATATAAAAGTGTTGTCATTTTGTCTCCTCTCACCAGCCTTATGCCCCCCCAGTTAGTAGTAATCACCTACTGTATATAGTATATAATTACTGTATATAATATATAATATATCAAAGTTATATAGCGATGGTGGCCTCTCACACTCAATGTGTGAGGCTGCTGAATATCTTTAGTGGCAGGTTGGGTGCAGGTCCATGGGTATGCTAAGGATGACCCTTACCCACAACCTGTGCAGGTAGCCCAAACCTGTGCAGATCCCTAATGACAATGGGGATTGGGACAATGACAATGGGAACACAAGGATGACAACAGGGAAGACCAGGACCAGAACAACCAGGATGGGAACAGGAACAGGAACCAGTATGACACAATGAGGATGACAGGGACAGGGAAGACCAGGATAACATGACCAGGACAGGGATGGGGATGGGGACCAGGACCAGTGTGATGCAACAAGGATGACAGGGAAGACCAGAATAGGACAATGGGGATGGGTGCAGGAAAGACCAGGACCAGGATGATGCAACAAGGATAATGAGGACAGAACAGGGATGAAGACAATGCAATGAGGATGACCAGGACAATGTGAAGAGGATGACCAGGACAACACAATGAGGATGACCAGGACAACACAATGGGGATGACCAGGACAGCACAATGAGGATGATGGGGAGGGCCAGGACCAGGACCAGGAGAGTGGTGACAGGGATGGGAGCAATAATGGGGCAACAGGACAAGGGGGACCCAGGAGGTAGTTAACTGGTGGGGGGATTTCTTTTCTGCTTCCTTTTGAGTAGATTTTGTATTTTAGTGGTTTGAAAACCTACTCCAATAATATGATGAAAATTATTCTATAAATGGATGAAATGTTATCTGAAAACCAAGTACTTTACAGTCCCACACCTGTCTGGGTGGACTGCTTGGACTGCTCAAAGTCCAAGTGGAATCCCATTGGAGTCCGAGTGGAGTCCTAGCAGTCCAAGTGAATTCCAAGTAGTCCCAGTGGAATCCAAGTGGACTGAACTCAAGACAATTCAACAATCAAAATGAATTATTAATGTTGGAGTACAGTCCTACTACTGCTGGACTTGGTGAAATTTTCATCAAGTGCCCACAAAATAAATGTGTGCAGAGTGGGATTTGAACCAGAGACCTTGGGGTTGTAGACTTCTGCTCCCCATTTCCACCCTGTGAGCAGTTGCTTGCAGCGGTGGTTGGGGGTGCTGTGGTGATAGCAGTGGTGGTGGTGCTGTTGTCCCCTCCCATCCCCCCCCCCTTGTTGTCTGCTTGTTGTCCCCCCCCCTCATCGTCTCATCCTCATTGTTGTGGCCCTGTCGTCCCCGTCCCCATCCCCTCACCGCTGTCATTGTTGGTCCCTGTCAGTTGTCCCCCCTTCCCTGCTGCCTCCTGCTGTCCTGCTGTCCCCCTCCCTCCCCCTCATTTTCATCAGCCCCCCCCCCCATCCTCCTGACCTGTAGTTTTTTTCATCAGTAAATAAAATGAAATATGAAATGATAATTAAAAAAACATATGTATGCCCCAAGAGATGCTAACATCTCTTGGGCCCCATTTTTCCGTTTCCTTTGTTGGCCTGTTGTCATCCCCTTTGGTCATCATTGTGTCATTGTGTCATTGCATCATTGCATGGTTGTGTCATTGTGTTGTTGCAGCATTATGGCTTATAGCACCCATTATCCACCTTGTGAGCAGTGGCTCGCAAGGCTGGGCAGGTGCTGTGTTGTTGGTTAGATCATTATACCTAAAAATAACCAAAAGAAAATAGAAAAAACAAGTTATTTAATAATAATAAGAAAGGAACATAAAAATAATTTACCTGGGACCCCAGACAATGTTTGTAGTCAACTGGGCCCCATGTTGTGTTGATGGCGGTGGTGGTGAGTGGTGAGCTGGCAGTTGTTTGGCAATGTTGTGTGCTTTGTCATACACAGCCACAGCAATGGTACCTAAGGCAAATAGAAACATACTTACACAAGCTACTGTTGTGTAATGGTTATATTGTGACTTGCTTATATAAGTGAAAACTACAAGGCTCTGGGTTCAATTCCCTGCCTTACACACTTTTACAGTTCACTCCAATTGGACTGTCCCAGGAATTCTGAGGACTACTCAGATTCCACTGGGACTCCACTGGGATTGGACTGGGACTGGGACTGGACAATTGGCAGGAGTTGGCTGGGGAACCAGTCCTAGTGGAGTCCCAGTGGAGTCCAATAGGAAAGGTGGGGGAGTGTAAAGACCTCTGAAAACCACTAGCTCAAGGTTGTGAAAACCTCTTAAAAAATAGGTGAAATTAATCTAGTCTACATGTATAAAATTCCACCCTTGACAAGATGTAGTCAACCCTAGTGGATGAAATCAGGGGTATGAGATGGGACAAATTTTGTGAAATTCATCCTTTAATTCATCCCTTACAAGTTGGAAAAGCCTCCTTTTTCACAACCTTAAGAGTGATCTTTTCTTCTAAATAATGTATGAAGTTTATTCCACCATGGTAGTCATAAGAGAATGAAAATTCTACCCTAAGGAGGGGTTTTCCCCCCACTTTCCCTTACTTAAGTGGCTGAAAGAATGGTGGGTTTCCATACTGTGAGGGTTCCACAGTGAGAGTGGAATTACACTGAGGTGACTAGAAAAGGAAAAGGAAAGTGGTTTTTAGTTCTCAGGCTTGCCCAAAAATAATTATGTATAATGGCTTACCACTCCTGCTAGTCTGATGGATGTAGTTGTAGGTTGTCAGTCCAGAAACCCACTCTATGTAAATCTAGCATTATAAAGTGGTCTGCCAGAACTAGAGTTTTTATACTTTTGTTATGACCTTATAAGGCTTTCTCGGAATATTGTCAAATACCTGATATATCGGATGATATAACATGAAAACTTGACAAGCTTTTGAATTTGCAGGAGCATCCACAGCAGTGAAGCAGTGATTGAGTGCTCCTGATCCACATTGCAGCCATAATACTTCCCAAGGTAAATCTAGCACTAGCGTGAACAAGGTGTGAGACCATGACAGTTAAATTTGGTGGGGTCATACATTAAGTCCTGAGTCCTGACAGATATTAACAGCCATTCTCATAAAAGACAACATGTGCAAAGTTGGTAGCAAGTTGGAATGACTGACCCTATTTATATTTATGACTTGCAGAGCTGTTTTAGTTGGCTATTAATTGCACATCCAGTGATATTTCATTTAGGGATGCTCAAGTTCGGTCCAGAACCTCAGTTTGAACCTCAAACCCCTGAACAAGACCTGCAGTTCTGGTTTGGTCCAGTTCTGATTCTCTTCCTCCTCAGTAGGTTTGAACCCATTTGAACCAAGAACTGACACAAGGTTTTTGAAGCCAAAAATTGCCAAAAATCTTGTCCCATCAACTGAGTTTCAAAATACTTACTGCTTTTGTTCAGAAAGTAACTTGCACAAAGAAGGCCACCATTGACAACCCTTCATGGTTACAAATGAACCACCTCACATGCAACAGGCCCAGACAATGTGTTTGCTTTGGGCCCCTGTAGGTTTTTTTCTCTTTTTTTGAAGGGTCATAACACTATAATTGTTTTGCTTTATATTTTTACAGTAATGATGTGATGATCACTGATGACCATGAAAACAGGCACTCCACACACCTCAAATGACAAATGATAAACAACAAATGAAAATGGGGGAACAATAGCTCTGACAGACAAGGGAAGGTGCCATGTAGTTATGTGCCCACATGTAACTGTATATACTTGTGTTTGGCTTTGCTGTGTAAGCAGTAGCCAAACTTGGTTTGTTTACACTTGTTGTAAGTAGCAACTTTTACTTACAATGTACACAGCAGGAAAATAGATTGGATCTAGTTCTGCTTGGTGCACCATAAGTTCCAGTTTGCTAACCCTTGTAACTAACTGTTACACTTTTTTGAACTTTCCAACTACTGGAAGTTAATAGTTATTTTTAGATCTTGAACCAAAACTTTACAGAATGATGGCCCCATTATGTCCAGCACTCAGACTGTGAATCTGCAAGTAACAATCATGGTAGAGGGGGCAAATATGCCCCCATCCCCTCAACAATCCTACATCCCAATGGCAGGAGGGTCAGTGTACCCTCAACAAATGTCTGCCTCAGGTACTGCCCTGAGCACAGGCCATGTCACACCAGTGGGGTGTAACAACATATGAAATCACACTGCTGGAACCCACAAGTGGCCTGTCTGGGTTGATACCAGCCCCAGCTATGGTCTGGCAACTGATGATATGAAAATCCTCCCCAGATCCATATTGTACACATGATGATACACTGGAGCCCAAGCTTGTGGACTTGGAATACAACAAAGGAGAGGACATAGAGGACAATGCAATGGTCCTCATAACCTCCATCAAAGACAGCATCTGGAATGCCTCACCCTTATGGAACCCAAGGCTCAAAGTAAAAATGCATCAAGTGGTGCATTCAAATACTGTCGAGGTGCTGACCCTCTCAGCACTCATGGTCGACCCTTATTCTGAAGGATACCAAACATTATATGCCCACCTATTCTGTGCACTAGTAGCAAAGAAGGTTGCATGGAAAACTTTGGATTCCCATGCATCCACTCCTAGTGTGACAGGTATAAATGATTACCTGCAGCCTGGAGAGGGGCTAATACTGAAACACATGCAGAATGACCCAGTCAGTCCCATTAAGGAGGAGGCAAACCTGCCTCCTACACCCTCTCACCCAGCAAATATTATGTTTGCTGACCCTGTAGTGGAGGATGCAGTGGCACATATTCAGGCCCCCAAACACAAAGTTGGACAAGGTGTTTGAGAAATGCTGCAATGCTGCACTCTGTTTTAGCCAGGGTCAATCTAACAATTCCAAAATAAAGGAGGGATGGTATATGAACGACTTGGACTTGTTCACCACTCGAAGCAAGGGGGCAGAGGACCCCCATAGCAATGTTTAATGGACAGTAGCCTATGTTCCTATGGCAGAGAGATTCACCAACCAAGTGGTGTATCAACAGTTGAGGAACCAGGACCTCAACAGGTGGGTGTGTCGATATATGATGATCAAGCCTGGAAAATCCAGGAGGAGGAGGTGGTGATGATGATGATGGAAGACACTGTCATAGCCCATGATGTCACAATACACCCCTGCACAATGACCAACAGGGAAGAATGCCAGTACAGCCAGGGAGAAACCCCAGTGGTGAGGTGATGGAGGACCTCCTGATGGAAACAGTCCTGGAGGAGGAGGAGGAAATGATGATGATGACAATGATGGGGCAGACCTGCCCCCACATGGCTTGCCAATCCCACACCATTGGTACTCCATGCCCCTGGTGGTGAGCCAGGTTATGTACACCTGGCATGCAAGCAGTGATGGAGCACCACCATGACCCAATGCATTTGTGATTGATCAGGCTGTGCCACCAATGTCTATCAATATGCCTTTGCATACCTGAAGGCACTAAGCTATGTACATAGAACTGACACAAGTACCATTGGACAATACAAAGGATCGCCATGATACCAGGAGCTTGAACTTTGGCTTACAAAGTTCGCTGTGATGCTCCAGGCTATGCAATACAGCAGTGATGAATGCAACTTGGAACATGTTCTAGCCATACCTGAATTCCTGGAAGGGGAAGCATAGAAGTGGTTCTGTAGACATGTCATCCATGTCAATCGATTGCAGGACCATTGGACATTCGAACAGGTCATTACAGGCCTGTATGATTGATTCATTCACTTGACCACAATGCAGGAAGTGCATGATGCATAATACACTGCCTGCTATAATCCCTAGTACAGCATGCAAGGGTTTTATGGCACCCTTAAAGACCATGCCCAGAATATGTCAGTGTATTCTGACTCATATAACCTCATGAACAGATTCTTATATGGCATCCTAGAGATGATGCATGTGGAGATGTTCAAGAATGGCCTCACTCCTGAGGCCAATATGGTGGATGATTTCATTGCAGAAGGTAAAGCTATTGAGGAGGCCACAAAGACTCAAGAGCACTACAAATGACAGGTAGTCATACCTGTCACCCAAGTGATGAACATGGGTGCAGCTCCCCCCAGAAAAAATACGTGAAGGAGGGTCAGCGTGACCCTCATGAAAAAATCCAACATGAAAAACCTTAACAACTCTTCAAGTTGGAAGCCTCAGATCTATGTATGTATGTATCCATGATGAACTATCAGCATGCTGGGCTGGAACTGAGGGTATACCCCTCAGAGAAATATAAGGACAGCCAAGAATATTGTCCACCACAGCTTCTGCCTAATCCAGAGGGAAACCAAGATAAACACAACCATGAGCAGGGTCATCATCACCCTGCAGGAGAACTTTGCTACAACTGTGGAAAACCCAGTCACTATGTGAGGGACTGCAAACAGCCTAAGAAGGTCCACATTTGTGCAGCCAACACCAATGCTGGTGTGGGAGATGGAGATAGCCAAAGGTAACAAATCTGTGAGTGAGGATCAACAGGATCCTCATCACAGTGATGATGAAATGGTCAAAGTTGATGTGTACAACAATGACTCGTACAAATGCAACTCTGATAGTGAAAAAATGTTTGCTATGTGCCCTCTGCCAAAACAGCCTATCATGGGCATGGAAGACAGGATATCCACGGTTGCACCCAAATAACATGTTTGTGATGTCATGAGCATTTTCAAGAAGCTGCCCCATGGTCTCTCCAAGAAGGTCACCTTCATGAAGCACTTTCCTGGACTGGAATTCAAGAATCAATCTTTCATAACAACTACAATT
>QLOK01003655.1:0-13330 GCA_003313805.1 Tricholoma flavovirens
CCTCCCAAACCCCACCCCTTCTTACCCTTCTCACCCTCCTCATTTCAAACCTTTCATTGCTGAACTCTTGGATGTGTTCTTTGCTGGCAACCCTGCCCAACCTAACAAGATCACACCTGTAGTAATGTGTGACATCCTGGAACATGCTAAGAAGGCAGTTATGCTTATGTTGCCCTTGCAACTGGGAAGAAGGATGGACAAGGTGAATGTGATGCCCCAGCCTCCAAGAAGTGAAAAGTGCAGGATACATGGAACAAGACTGGAGTCTTTGGCAGTTGGTGCGATTCAGTGGGCTAGTAGGTTTTGGACTGAGGTGTGCTAAATCATTGATCATCCCCCTCTTTCACATTCAATCCAGTTCCATTAGTACTGCATTAGTGTATTCGTTGTATCAATGTTCTCATCCATTTCAGGCTGGCCTTATGCAGTTGCTTTTGTATGAATTACCTGTTTCATGTACCCCCAATATCATTGACACATATTTCTCTTTGTAGTTCACTCCAAATATATTGCATTTTGTTTGTAAATAAGCAGTGAAATTTTCACCTCTGGCCACTTTGTCCTTGCCAGTTGTTGTCATGCCATAAAGGCTGTATACTGCCATCCTATTTTCATGATGTCAAGTTTGTCTCTACAGCCAGGTCTTGAGGAGCTGAATTTGAAACCTTGCAGTCAATCACCCTATCAGACCTATGGGAATGTGCAGCAGACTCATGGAGTTTTGGAGAGTTTGTGGATACCTTTCCTTACTACACTTTGCTGATAAGTTGTTCTAGATTTCCTCTCTAGACTCCCTGGCAAAAGAATTCAGATCATGATTTGGGTTTCCACCTCAATTTTGTTTCACTGACAATTCAGCAGCTCTTCAACAGGAGGTGATCAGACTGCAATGCTATGTTCAAGAATTAGAAAAGAAAAACATCATCCTTGAGGCCCAGCATTCTTCATTGAGGTGAGTATCATGATTGTCATCACATTTTGACTCTTGTATTCTGAAAAAGTGAAATATAGTAGTGCATATAATTTGTTAGTGGCAAAGATCCCTGATACTCAGGCTGGAACCCCAGTGGATTTACCATTGAAGCATGGCGATTATCTGAAGGTGAAGATCTGGATGAAGAGTGCATGGACTACACAAGAAGCCAACAACAACAACGACATTGGATGACTTCTTGACCTTGAACCACCACCATCTCAATTTTTTCCATGGTTCTAGAGAACCGGAGAAGGAGAGAAGGAGGGTGAACAGAGTATAGAATAGCATAATAATACACCACTCCATAGTCTGAATCTCACATGTAGCTATGATACAACCCCCTGCTCCTACACCACCCCAGATGAGGCAGAAAATCGCAACAACAGCACCCAAAAAGACACAGAAAGATGTGGAGAAAATGGAAGGCATACACACCAATGTCTGGACGAAGGAAGAAGCCATTGGCTTCCTAACAACCAAAGAATATCTGATGCCAGGTAAACCTGCAGACCTACTAACCTTATCTCACATCCTCCTACAGCTTGGAACTGCCACCATGAGAATGCCGAAAGCTCTGATGGATGGTATAAGGGTGATCACCATCCTCATGGCAGAAGCCACAGCACAACACATGGCAGAAGAAATCACAACAATGGTCAAAGAACAACTGCAAGAACACTTAGAAACCTTTATGTCCAATGTGGAAATGATGCACAATGCCATCGAACATGTAACAGGAGCTGCAAAACAAAT
Organism: Tricholoma flavovirens; assembly: GCA_003313805.1. Classification (NCBI taxonomy): domain Eukaryota; kingdom Fungi; phylum Basidiomycota; class Agaricomycetes; order Agaricales; family Tricholomataceae; genus Tricholoma; species Tricholoma flavovirens. Next base: position 1,730 of record QLOK01003655.1, read on the forward strand.
AATGGGTAAAATGGATGAATTTAATCATGATTTCCAGGAAATGGCAGATCAACTCACACAGGCAACACAAGAGCTCACAGAGATAAACATGGAAAGAACAAATGCACCAACCACAGGCCCCAACATCACCTTCCAACCAATGACATACGCAAACATCATACAGCAACACATCCCCCCAGCATGTGAATCAGTAGTAGAATGAGGTGAGTTAACCATTAAGCAAATCTTGATACAAAAAGACCCAAATGCTACTGACAACGCACTCGAGAGTCTCACAGAGAAGGACCTTGTAGTGAAAGTGAACACCACCCTTGACCTCATGGGGATGGATGCAGCAGACAAACCACTGGGAACCGCTTTCATTGGGGAAAAAAAGCTTAAAAACAGTAACGTGTTATACCAACTGAACTCAACTAATGCAGGATATTGGATCAAGCAACTGGATGTACAGAAAGCGTTGGTAGTGAACTACAGAGGTACCTCCAACATACAAAACAAATTACACTACATTATAGCAGAATTCGTCCCCACCACCTTTGATGCAGGTTCCAGCTATGCACACGCAAAGGTGGAAGAGGACTCAGGTGTAAGTAGCAACACAATCACATTTTCAAAATACATCAAGCCATCCCACCTATGCAATGAAAACCAAAAGGTGGCACACATCATTGTGGGATTCAATGACTAAAACACAGCCAACAATGCTATCCAGGCAGGCCTATTCATCAAAGGTAAGCATGTCCACATGTGGAAAAAACTGATGGAGCCAAGAGGGTGCTATGTACCAGACTGCAAGGTGAACTGTGACACCTGCGCATGATGCGGAGAACAACACCAGATGGCAGCATGTAATGTAAAAGAAACATCAAAATTTTGTTGTGCTAATTGCACAGGCACAGAGGCCAAGGGGCATGGAACGGTGGACAGGAACTGCCTGACCTTCAAAGCAGAACAAGAAAAGATACAAGAATGCATTCCAGAAAACAAATACAAGTATTTCCCAACTTTTGTACCAAGCACATGGAAACTACTGAATGAACTGGAACACCCCACAGAAAATCAATTACACCAATGGCAACAGAATGCAGAGTGGAGCCAGCACAGGGACAACCAAAGCAATCAGCAGCAATTCATGGAGAACTGGCAAACATTCCACAGAGGCAGACACCCGCAATACCAACAAGGTAGGTACTGAGACAACCGACCTAACACTAATGCACAAACAGTCAACAATGGATGGCTGGTGAGACCAGCCCAAACAACCCTGGATGCATTCCTCAACCACAACATGCCATACAGACAGCAACAACAAGAAGCATACCAAATGTTGGCACAGCTAAATGTCCCATGGGGGGACAGGGACCCAAACTAGGCCCCAGACCAGATACGCTAACAACCAACAGAGACCACACACCCCTTGAATATGTCTGAAACACATGAACAAGACATACCAAAAAGGCCACTACAAATCTGACAGCAAAACATCAACAAATCTTTGATCAGCCAACTCGACTTACTCCAAAGTCTCAGACAAGATGAATACAAGGTATGTGCAATACAAGAACCATATATGGATTTCAGAGGGAAGACACAGGTGAACCAACACTGGAGCATTGTATACCCAAGCACACATCAGAAACACCCAGACAGTACAAGAGCAGCAACCCTTATCAATGCTAACCTCCTAACAGACTCATGGAAACAAATCAATTTCCAACACCCAGACATTACAGCGGTAGAAATCCAAGGCCAATTCAGTATGTTATGCCTTATAAATGTATATAACAATGGAAACAACAACCAGGCACTGACACATATATCCACATTCATGCAAGATTGAGAGACACAGTTGCAGGCAATGGGACTTCAACCAACACCACCTGCCATGGGATGAGCCCAGAAATGCACACCTCTTCTCCCATGACAACCTGAACATAATGCAGCCACTCCTCAACATGCTAGGGAGAAACAAGATGAAAATGGCACTACCCCCCTTCATACTGACCCTGTGCACACATAATACAGGTAACCACACACAAGTGGACAATGTCTTCTGCACAGAGGCACTCATGGATGCAATCATCAAATGCACAACAGATGATGCATCAAGACCAGTAAGAACTGACCAATACCCCATATTAGCAGCACATCTCTGTGCAAGTGAAAGAGATAATTATTAGTGAGATATTCTACTCAACTTATATACTACTGGTATGTTCTACTGTATTCTGGTTATCTCGATGTAATGCTAAATATAGAAATGATGAGTAATACAACATAATTGTCTGACCAATTCTAACACTCCCCCTTGGTTTGACAATCCAAAATGAAAAAGTTTCTCCAAAATATTTTCACCTCCCAATGTCAGCAGGGTGCACCCAGCAACAACCTCAAACAGAGCACCTAGCTCACAGGGATAAAGTGATTCCAAATATTGATGATGATGATGATGATAATGAGTCACCCAAATGCTGTAGGTGCACCTAGCATCAACTACCAGCAGAGCACCAACCTGCTTACATGGGGTATTCTCCAATTCCTTCATAGCCATACTCACAATATGCCAGTGAACACATCCCATACCACACCCATCATTGCATTGATGTGATCAATTTCCAAAAATATATCCTTTCTAGTAATCGATCATGTCATTCAATGAGTTGACTTCGAATGTGATGTGTGAAATTTCTTGTCCATTTATATCCTTTTTCACATGACAATTATCTTGTAAATGGCTGGGATGTTGGCAATGGAAACATGTGCTGCTGTCTTTGTGGTACATGTGACTTGCTGAGCATGGCAAATGCCAGACTATCCAAGTCCGAAATTGGTCCGCCCCTCCTCCCTTCTTCGTCCATTAAGGCACCAGATATAATTTCCCAACTACCTGCCCTCCATAGTACCATCTGGATGGCGAACTTCCAATCATGGTAATTTAACCCATTGAGATTTGGTACTGAATGCAGTAGTGTATTGATGTTGGACATGATGCCAATAAGATAAGATATAGATCAGATAATGAGGGCGAATAAGATGAAGCAGATGTGATTCAAATCTCTAGGCCACAGGGCCCATAACCTATTAGCAGCACATCTCTGTGCAAGTGAAAGAGATAATTATTAGTGAGATATTCTACTCAACTTATATACTACTGTACTATACTACTGGTATGTTCTACTGTATTCTGGTTATCTCGAGGCAATACTAAATATAGAAATGATGAGTAATACAACATAATTGTCCAACTAATTCCAACACCCCATAATCACACAGATTGACATTGATGCACTGAAAGTGGCATGGAAACCATGACATAACTTCAGAATGACAAACTGGGCTGAGCTCACTCAAACTCTAAAGACAATCTAGCAAACATCCTGGAACATACAGAAATAGAAGACATCCCAACTTTCAACAACAGACTCAAGAAACTAAACAAAGCGATACAGGATGCCATCAAGAAACACATCAAACTAACCAAACCAAGCCCATACTCAAAAAGGTGGTGGTCGACAGAACTAGAAAATGAGAAGAAAAAAATGCAACAACTTGGAGGTAAGTCAAAATATCACCCCTGAAATGAGCTACACCCAGTACATGAGGAATACCGAAAGCAGCGAAATCACTACTCAGAAATGATACAAAATGCAAAAGCGGAGCACTGGGTGGAATGGCTCAAAGGGCTGGACAAAACCAGTGTATGGCAGGTGAGTAGACTGGTGATGTCACCAGCAACTGATGCAGGGAAGGCAAGAATCCCAACTTTACAGATCAAAGACCCAGTGACAAAATGTGTCATAAGAGAAGTGATAGACAACGCCAGCAAAGGGCAACTTTTCTATGAAACCTTTTTCCCTCCCCCATATCTGGACATGCCACCAGTACTGCAAGATCATCGATACCCACCACCACACTAACATAACAAATGAGCAGATCCACAGGGCAATCAAGAAGATGAAACCATACAAAGCCACCAAAAGTGGATCAACCCCAAACTCAATCTTCACACATGCCAGAGAAGAACTTGTCCCTCATTTAGGTCCACTCTTTCAAGCTACTTACAAAACAATCTAGACCATCTCTGACTGGCTGATCTTCCAGAAAACAGGACCTTCCATAATGATGCTGCCTGGTGTGAAGATACTGCACTGGGTCGTGATGGATCGGGCAGTGAGAGCATTGTCACCTGTGCACATCTTGACCTCCACTCCAGATACTTCAAAAAGTTAGTAACAAAAACATGAAAGGAGAATTTAAAAAAGTGTACCTATGGCCCAAGAGTCATCATCATCATCTCCCTTGTCCCATTGTGGTTATCCCCTCCATACAATTGTGGTTTCTCTTGTGTTTTCCATTTGTCATTCCCTCTCATGCTTTCCATTCGTTGTTCCCAGTAGTTACAATTAGTACCTAAAACATTTGTTAGTAACATGAAAATGATTTGAGAAAAAGAAAAAAAAAAACATACCCATGGCCCAAGAGACATCGACAACATCTCTTGGGCCTTTTTTTATTCAGTTTCCCTCGTCCTCATCGCCTCCTAGTCATCAGTCATCGTTCCATAATTTTGCTGCTTCTTTCCAGGAGTGAATGAATCTTGGCAATGCATGTAATCTCAGTCAAGGAGTGGGCCTAAGGCAGAAGATGGCATTTCCATGGGTGTTTCTCAGATAGGGGATGGATTGAATTATATTGTTCTATTGGAATGTATGGTAGGGGGGTTATGTGTGTACTAGAGATTCACTTCAGTCAATTACTGCCCACTTGTCATGGTCCTTAATGTGCCTGACTACACACTTCACCTGGTTAAGATCAACTAATGCTGTTGGTCCCAAGTCTTGACAATACCATGTTTAGGTGAGGGGGGGATGTTTACAACAAGGAAGTAGAGGATTTGCCCAAAGAAATCTTGCAATTCAAATTCTGGTGTTTGATATTGTTGATGAGCATATCGGTCAATAGCAAGTTAATACTAAAACAAGAATAGTTAAATATTGTGATTCAAATAGCTCAATAGAATCCACACCTGAACAAAGGACATGTCTTGACTGTCAGATTTGAGGGGAATTAGTTTGTGTGCATGCATTGTATCTTCACCCTCAAGTTGTTGTGCTTGACCATATTGAACAAAATGTCTTCCCAAGGATAAGGGGAGGATCACTGCAATTTTCTTTGGTGGGGTGAGGATATATGATGGATCTGGTTCATAACAATAAGCATGCATATTCATTGACATATGGAGGGGCATCCACAGGAATGGGCAACTATGGAAACTCTCATCCTGAAAAAACCCAGCAAGCCTGACTACACAGTACCCTCAGCATGGAGACCGATAGTCTTATCGGACAGAATGGCACAGCTGCTCAACAAATGTGAAATGCTCAACATGGTCAACATGTGTGAGAGACACAACATACAATCCCAGCTCACCATTTCAGAGCAAGACCAGGACAAACTACAACAGACTCAGTGCACATGCTAACCAAAGTAGTGAAAGATGCATGGTGAAAAGGGCAAGTCACCTCCACTTTGTTTCTTGATGTTAAAGGTGCCTTCCCAAGTGTAGATATCAACTGACTCCTGCACAACATGAGAAAGAGGGGAACACCACAAGAATACACAGAATGGATGGAAAGGCGACTAAAGAACCAGCACACCACCCTAAATTTCGACCACCATGAGACAGAAGCCTTCATAGTTGAGAATGGATTAGACCAGGGAGACCCATACTCAGGAGTCTGTTACCTCATCTACAACTCAGATGTACTGGAAATCCCAAGTATCAGAATAGGCGAATGGATTCTCCTGTTCATGGATGATGCAGTAATTATAGTAACAGGGAAGGACTTAGTGGCGACCCATGAGAAACTGCAAAACATCATGAACTGGACAGGAGGTGTGTTCAAATGGGCAAAGGATCACAACTTTGAGTTTGGCATAGAGAAATTCCAACTCCTTGACATCTCAAGGAAGCTCATCCCACACCAGCTAAACCCCAAAAAGAAAATCCCAATACCATGATGGGCACTCACCCTAGGGGACCAACGCATACCATCGAAAGAAACAGCCAAACTCCTTGGTGTAATAGTGGACAACAAATTGAATTGAAAAGGACAATGCGCAGGTGCACTGGTCAAAAGACAAGACTGGCTGATCCAATTCAGCAGACTGGCATGAGCATCCCAGGGAATCAATGTGAGAAAACAGGAAAAGGACAGCTGGAACAACCACACCATAATAAACAAACTAGCATCAATACAAAGAAAGGCAGCAATCATGATAATGGGAGCAATGAAGACCATGGCCACAGATGTAGTTGAAACCATGGCAAATTTAATCCCATATCAATTACTAGTTGAAAAACACCACCACAGGGTGGCTATATGCCTAGCAACCCTACTGGAAATGCATCCCCTACTCAAGCCAGTAGCAAACACAGCAAAGAGGCTTGTTAAACAACACCCAACACCGCTACATGACCTCATGCACAGGTACAGTATCCAACCCCAGCACGTCGAAACCATCAAGGCAGTAAGGCAAGACATGAAGTGGAAACTGAAGATTAGGGCCAGCATTGCTAGCAGCACAGACAAGGCAATTGAGAACCTAGAGAAGGACGTTGCAGATGTGAAAGTCTTCACAGATGGCTCAGGCACAGAAGGTAAGATAGGTGCAGCAGCAGTCCTATACCAATATGGGAGGATGAGGTCAACACTATGGTACCAACTAGGATCACAACAACACCACACAGTATATGAGGGAGAAGGAGGAGGAGCAATACTGGGCACCAAGCTAGTCTCTAATGAGTGGGGAGTACAGTCTGCCATTTTCTACATTGATAACCAAGTGTCCATCACAGCCACACAACTGACCAACCCCACTGCAGGACATTACATCTTTGACACCTTCAACAAGTACATGAAGGGACTCAAGAAAAAGCACAGCAGAATTCAGCTTGATGTCACATGGGTACCGGGGCATAAGGAAGTGGAAGGAAATGAACAAGCAGATGCTCAGGTGAAGAAGGCAATAATGGAAGGGAGTAGCAAATGGGGAGAACTGCTGAAATATCTCAAGAAGCTGCTACCACACAGCAAATCTGCAATGAAGGTGGCACACAACGAAAAGCTCAAATGCAGAGCACAAAAGATTTGGCAAAAATCACTGCAGTATAGAAAAATGAAGAAGACTGACCCAACAGCACCCTTGAACAACTACATCAAACTCATCACAAACCTCCCAAGAAAACTTGCAAGCATACAGGACATGCCTCACCAGCTAAGCATTTACACCATATCAGGAAAAGTGACTCACCACTTTGCCCAGCATGCCAACTGGTGGAATAAACTGTACAACACTTTTTATGACACTGCACAGCACACCAAAGAGCCAGGCAAACGCTACAGAACAACACTGGTGGTAGAGATATCAACATAATGAAGCTTCTAACCACACTGACACTCCATGCCCTGTTCAAATATGTGGCAGAAACAGGTCGCTTCCGCAGCACCTTTGGCAATATCCTGCTGCTAGCTGAAGAACACCAGGGAAGAGGCAGAGAGCAAGAGGAGAGATGAAAGAGAATGCAAGGGGAAGGAGACAAGAGCAGAAAGGAACCAAGGGACGATGGACAACAACGACCCAATCACACATATGAAACAGCAGGTCTCAGTACCAACCTTTAAAGCGCCACCAGTGCTTCGAGTACCACACTGTGGTACCTCCAAGCAGATGATGAAGGAACATACAAAGATAAGATTGGCATGGTCTCACTACACAGTACTTATTTACTCTCTTACATATGGTATGCCACAACGGAGAATAAATGGGAATAAAAAAATAAAATAAAAATAAAAATAAAATAAAACAACGACATCATGGATGTCCAAAAGCCACACAGCAAAAGTCGGGCTGCCCAAGGGATTAAAGTCAGCATGCAATACATTGAAGATGAAACCAGTAAAGTCATTGATGGTTATCATACCTTGATGATACAGCACTTTGCCCAATCTGTTTGGGTGCACATTGCTGCTGACAGTCCTCCAGCATCATGGGGAAGTGCCAGTGTCAAGGCTACCAGCTTTTACCATTCTAAAATGTGAGCAAGGTTTCCAGAACTACATATGACTCTGTGAACTTGATTGGAAAGCTGATCAAATTGCTATAGATAACAACCACTCATGGTACACCTCATTTATGAAAAGTAAAAAAAACTGGGGTGAAAGCAGAGGAGTTGGATCAGGCAGCTCTAACTTCAAACAAATGCGGGGCTGCAAAACATTGCTGTGAACAGCCCCAGTCATCACCAAAACAGGTGAAGGTTGGTTTTCTCACAGGGGCTGCTGAAGTTGACAAAGATGTTGGTGCAAAGGCAGGAACCATGTCTTTTCCCTCTAATTCACATCCAAACACTTTTCAGGTAGAATCATTTTTTATTCTGTGTTTCGTGATTCTATCTCAGGTCTGTGATAGTCTAAGAATCCACTTGCTGCTTCGAAACATGTGCCAGGACATTTGGATACCATCATTTCATCCTATTCTTCCATGCCATCCATAGCCCCTCCCTTGAGCCCAACCACATTGGACAAACTTTCTGGCACAAGCTCTGGCACAACTTCATCTGTGTTGCCCCCTGGGGCTCTGGAGATGGAACCCAGTTGTGTGCCATCCCTCTTATCTGCAGATTTAAGTAACTCTTCTGCTGACCAATTTGGATCGCACCTTGGGGCTTTGGTGATGGAACCCAGTTGTGTGCCATCCCTCTTATCTGCAGATCTGAGTAACTCCTCTGCTGACCAATTTGGGTTGTGCCATGGCCCACTGGAGCTGTCCAACAATGCAGGCATCACCACTCCTGGTGTGGGTGTATCTTCATGACCACAGTTATGGCTACTATTCCTAGTGTAAATGGTTTGAGTCTACTTCCTGTCGCTTTGGTGTCAGGCTCTGCCTCTATCCCTCCAGATCCTATGGCCATCCATCCCAATGGTTCGATCAATTTGGTTCCACCCCAGCAATCCACCCTCCCAAACATGGTCCCCAAACTTGGCCCCAATATCTTACCTGCACATTCAAACGATGTCCTCCTTCCTAGTGACTCTGGGAATCATCAAGGTTTCCCTGTTGTGGGTGATGTTCCAGCCCCTTCCCAAAACCCTGTTCCAGATTCTTCTACAACTGTAGAAAATCAATCCTAGAATCACAAGTGTATACTCAGTACTTGTATAAGTGACTATATTCGGAGAGGACTGTACCTAGAATCACAAGTGTATACTAAGGTACAGTAAGTAATCTGTAACGATAAATATGAACCGATATTCACCTCAGTACTTGTATAAGTGACTGAGGTGACCGAGTATCTAACTACCTGTATATATATGTTCTATCTAACAAAGGGATAATGGGAGAAATGTATCTATGTGACGTTTGTCCAGGCACATCAAAGTGATGCGCTAAGAATAGAGGGATGCACTAAGAATAGAGCACGCATCAAATGTGCCGATCACGGTGTGACTCTCAACACTCCTCCTCACCGTGATTACTCCTCCTCGCATGGAATTGGGCTAGTGCAGGCCGAGGAAATTCCGAAGGTAAGTGAATTGTTTAACATCCAGGGCTTTTGTGAACATGTCGGCTATATTTTCACGAGTGTTGACGTAAGTGAGGTGCAAGTCGGTGGATTGTACACATTCACACAGGAAATGGTATTTGATATCGATGTGTTTGACACGAGAGTGGAGCAAGGGGTCCTCAGATAGCGTTTTGGTTGCAGTGTTGTCGCAGGAAATAGTGGTAGGGAGGTTTTGTCGATATCCAATAGCATCGAGTAGAGTTCATAACCAAATACATTCTTTGGCTGTTTCGAATGCCGCAATATATTCTGCTTCACAGGAGGAGGAGGCGACAACCTTTTGTTTGCATGCAGCCCAGGAAATGGCGCCAGATCCGAGTGAACAGACATATCCACCAACACTATGTATCAAGACAGTTGGCCCAGTCCGAATTGCTAAACGCATGGAGTGTGATAGGAAGTCCGCCCCCGAGGTGTAATTTGAGGTCTCTAGTCCCTTTTAGTTAGTGGACGAGCTGAATAGCTGCCCCCCAGTGTTCGAAGGAATATGAATCGAGATACTGTGAAAGCTGTTGTACTGCATGAGAGATGTCCGGTCTCATGGAAATTGCTAGGTATAAGAGGCAACCAATGAGGGATCGATATGGTAATTTTGCAAGTTGTAGTTGGTCGATGGATGATAGGGATACCCGGTCCAGACGCCAAAGTTTAGACCCTGGTTCCAGGGGTGCTGAAACTGGATGAGCGTCTTTCTGACCAAATTGTTCGACAATTTTATCGATGAGATGTCTGTGAGAGAGCAACTGTGCGCGTGGCTCTGTCCCAAGTTATACCAATGCCCATGATGAAGTGGGCAGTGCCTAATTCAGAGATCGTCCACACCTTGTGCATCTGACCCTTGAAACGCTCGTTCTCGTCCTTTGAGTCCGCAATGGATAAGTAATCGTCGATGTGGACCACCGCGATAACAATTCCTGAATTGGTCTTACGGTAGTATACACAGGACTCACAAGATAGTCGGGTGAAACCCCATTCGATCATTTGGGCATTAAGCGTTTGGTTCCAGATGCGGCCACTTTGCTTCATTCCATAGAGTCCGCGTTGTAGCTGCCATATCCAGTCCTCTTTCCCGGGTTCCTCAAAGCCAGTGGGTTGTTGCATATACTGTACCTCATCGTCAGGTAATAAGCCGTATAGGAATGCTGTCTTCACGTCGATCTGTTGTGCATCCCATCCTAAGGAGGCCGCAATATGGAGAAGTATTCGCCAAGATTCCATGCATGCAGTAGGTGAGGTAGTCTTTGTGTAGTCCTTCCCATAGATCTGCTCGAAGCCTTTAAAGACAAGGCGTACCTTCCATCTGACTGCCTGGCCCATCTCATCCTGCTTAATATGAAAGACAGGTTTCCCCTTTCGGATCCGTTTCCCCTGTGGGACCTCCGATCGTGGTATCAGTTTATAGACTCCCATGTCTTTCAGGGACTTCAACTCATCCTTATATCCTGCCTCCCATCGTGCCGCATCCGCAGAATTCTTGGCTTCGTCCTCGAATTGAAGTGATTCCGGATCAAGGGCGCTCATCTCCGAGATCAGGGCAAGAAGTTCATGTGCCTGATCGCCCAGATCAAGGTTCTCGAATGCCTGGTGGAGATCATTGTTGGCATCATTACCAGAATCGGGTATGTCGGGATTGTTGTCCAATGCCACAATATTCTGTTTGGTGGCTTTGCATGCTCTGCGTGTTTCTTTGATACGTGTTGCACTCTCCCAGGCTTCTCGGACCGCTATTTCTGTATGCGTACTTACTGGTCCACCAGCAGGATTGCGTTCTGTCGGTATGGGCATGCGTGATGAACAACGCTGAGGTTGTGGGGGTGGTATGCTGTCCGTGGGTACTAGGGAGGTAGTGCACTCGAAGTCCTCCTCCTCATCATCATTGGGGAAAGGGGGAAGGATTGGGGCAATATTGTCCTCAGGAATTGGATCGATGTGTGATGATGGGGGATCCGGGATTGGCGGTTCGTGACCTT
>QLOK01003657.1:0-11086 GCA_003313805.1 Tricholoma flavovirens
ATGTCCGGGGGAAATCCACTGTGTTACATAGTTTGCTCATTGTCGGACACGACGATGCTGTGGTGCATGTTGATGGACCGTGGGAGACGTTTGGCACATGATCGGTGCGATGAGTTCTACAAACTTTTCTCTCATGGAGCAGGCACGACAGGGCACAGCCTGATTGATCTGGTGAATGATGTTCAACAAAACACCATTGCGCGCGGAAAATAATATCTGTACAAAGGAGCCGTCATACAAAGGAACCGTCATAGGGGGACTGTTCGGAAAGTTCCCTACAATCCCGAGTCAGCCATCACTGATCACACCAACTGGCAAACAACTATCTGAATCTACTTTGCTGAGCAAGGGCCTATCATTGTGATAGCGACTGTCAAACCTTGATCCTCATGAATTGAACAGCCCCGAACCACGTTCAATATCTCAGATTACATAGACGTGCCCTGGCAACTAGGCTGGATTATAAAAGACGAAAAACTTGCACTGCCTCCAAATCGGATGTATTTCTCATCTCTCGCCTGCTTCCTGTCCCTCATTAGCTTGGTTGTCGGACAAGACACGAATCTAACCGCAGTGAAAAATGCCTTTGATGGTGCTAACGTGAGTCTATTGTCCGGACCTCCCGTTCGTACTGTTGTAAACATTGATCCGCAACCCAGATTCCGTCTAACTTAGAAATCGTGTTCAACCCGAGTGTATTGCTGGAAGTCAGCCTGCCTCAGACATCTGGTAGTACCCCAGTCGCGCTTCATGCAGGCATTCAGATTCCGCAATACGGTATGTCATCTTATATTCATATACCAAGTGGGGCATTGAAGCGGCTTGCTTCACAGAAACTGCTAGCCCCCCAACGTTCAACATTCGCGGCGAGGGCAGTGGACTGCCAGGTCCTTTCGTCGTAGTTGTAGTTGACCCCGACGCGCCAACGCCACAGTCGCCAACAGTTGCCCAGATCCGACATTTCCTAGGCGGGAGCTTCGTCCCAGATTCCTCCCTATCTGTCTTGAGGAACTCCACTGCAGCCATTTCTGAATGGTTGCAACCTGCCCCTCCCGCTGGATCAGACCCTCACCGGTATGATATACCATTACTAATAAATAGTCTTCGGCTACTAGTGACTAAACATACTGGTCGGTTGCAGGTATATCTTCCTCCTGTTTAATCAATCTTCTGGGTTCGCCAGTGAGACGTTGGTCAATCACAGTACTCCCATTACATCATTCAACATCAGTACTTTTGCCGCTGCGACGAATCTTGGAGCGCCAATCGGTGGGACATTCATGCTGGTTGGTCCTGCACCTGCCCAGAAAAAAAGCCAAGCCACCCCCAGCTATATTCGTGATACGGCCCTTGTGTCCATCTTGACCACTATAGTTGCCTCAGTACTTGTACTGTAAAATTACATACTGTACCACCTCGAATTATTCGGCCGTCACGCGGCAGCCCTGGCCGAAATCGAACTACAGTCGCCTCTGTCTTAACCCCGGCCATACTGGACCGTCGGTGGACACCCAAAAGTACTAGTATGGGTTAGTACAAGAGTATGCGTCTTGGCAGAGCTCGTCCAAGGCCCGTTTTTTTTGGTCATTTAAGTCCTATATTAAGACTAGGTCATACTACTAAATACGACAATTATGAACAATTTGAGATTGACTCCTGCAGATGTAGTCACCTTGACGGCCAAAATCGGCAAGAATGGCCTCGAGTTTACAGGTGCAGAGATCCACTACATATTGTTGATTGTTGCAGGATGAGCCTGAGTGATCACGATGCTGCTTGAGCTTCTATCGGTTAATTTGTCTGCCTAGTTGTGATAGGAAGTCCGCCAAGTGAGTGACCCAGGAATGGAGTCATTGGTTCAGAGAACCTTCAACAACTTGAATGTGGTGATACTAGTAGTAGCATCACGATAGTATCAGACTCCGCCAACTTCTTCAAGTTGAAGTTTGAACATGCCGCACTCTAATATCTAATAGTCTCTAAGGGAGCTAGTACATAACTTGAATCTCAGGCTCAGATTTTACTTCCGAGTCACGGTTCACCCAGTACCCACAGGCTGCTCCCTACTGCAACTTGAAGATGCCATTGTCATTTAAGACTAACCCATGCCAACTTGAAGAGCCAAGTTTGTATAAAGTTCCTGACCTGGTCATTTTTGTTAATGCTCTCTATTCTCAATCCCACTGGCATATCCATCCACTTCCCATTGTATCATGCATTATGATATATGTATGAAAGATTGAGGCTGTCAGATATCTTCTGAGTCATTTCAACATTTGCTTTCACTTCAGCTGGAGGATGAGCATTGGACCATGATGTACCCCACCTCTCCAATTAGGCCAATTGCCACCAACTACCCTAGCTCTCAGAGGGAGCAGAGAATATTCTGGTATGAAAAGGATATTAGGACAAATCATGCTTCCAGAATGACTTACTGTCGTGCTAGTCACATTGTGGAATACGGAAGCGTGACACCAAAGCGTAGTACTATCATCATGATGTACAACCGTGGATTGATTAGATTCGCAGTTATCGCTGTCCGTTTGGAACTTACTGTGTAACAATATGGACGTTAAAGCTGATCTCACTGACTCGATACCTGCCTCAGCCCGTCACGCAACATTTTGGTTTGACGATGGGTCAATTGTTATCTGCGTCCAGGATACTGCATTTAAAGTTCATCGTTCGCACTTGGCCAGGCACTCTGAAATCTTCGCAGATCTTTTCAGTATTCCTCAACCGCCTGACTCACCCACCCTGGAGGGTTGTCCGATCGTTCATTTACCCGATCGCAGATCCGATTTTGTTAATCTTCTCAAGGCGTTGTACAATCCTTTGTGCGCATGGATCATCGTGACTCGATCATGTTTTCCTGACACTACGTTCGTAGACACTTCGATACGCTGGCTCCCGACGCCGGCATGACATCCACGGTGGCCTTTATCGAGGGCATCTTGCGCCTCAGTACCAAGTATTTTATCAAGGGCTTCCAAGGAAAATGCATATCAATTTTCACAAGTTTGATCCCTCTCACTCTCGATGAGTTTGATGGCGAGAAACGCCTAACAGTCTCTCGAAAGGACGGCACGATCGATCGCTTGGTAGAGGCAGTGATTCGTGCCATCGTTCTCGCTCAAGAAATGAACATCGTGGGCGCCTTACCCTTTTTATATTACACCGTTGCGTCCAACATATCCCCCAAGCGACTATTGGTAAATGGTACAGCCGATTTGTCATGGAGAGACAAGACTATCTGCATGGTGGCGAGAGAGAAATTGCATGTGGCTTGGAAAGAAAGCTATGCTTGGCTTCACAGTTTCACACCTTCCCGTGACTGTCAGCAGCGACGAGAATGTCAGACAGCACAAGGTCTGCGTTCGCAGTGGTCGCTAGTGAAAAACGTGGTCCAGGATGACCCACTGTTGCGATTTAATCAGTGGAAGTCCCTGGGTGTTTGCAAGCTGTGTCAAGACAAAGCGATAGTACGGTATACTGTTGCACGGAGCCGTCTCTGGGAGTCCCTCCCCACCTTATTCAATATACAAACCCAAAAATCTTGATTAAAGCGTCGCGTATTGTGTCACTATAACACAGATTATATTTAGCGAATGTTAATCTAATAGACAGGCGAACAGAAAGTATAGGATTCAGGAGAGATCCAGCACAGCTCTCTGTCAAATCTGTTCAAAACTGGTTATAAAGGCGACTCATCAAAGCAAAAAAAAAACACGGTGACATAAAAATATGACCAGCAAGTGTGGACCCTGAAGGGCATGGAGATGGCCTGCTCAGGCTTTTATCAGCCACGGCTTATTTGCCATCATCCACATGTCCAGAATTTTCCAGAAATGTGCCACAACGGATTTGTCGACGTGGCGGCGGATTGGATCAATCTAGGAGGTCGCAACAAAATAAGTGATGGTAAAGCGGATGAAGTGAAAACAAACCTTCAGCTCAGTCACATTCCAATCTTTGATTTTAGTATTCGGCGGGTCGTTCGACCACGAGACATATATTCCCTTCACTAAGGCAAACACCAGTCAGTCGAACATCAAACGCAATATAATACCACATACCATGATGGAACAACTGAATCGGTTCATTCCACTTGTATGGCCTGAACTGCCATGCTTGTCCCGTCGTCATCACACATACAACCCTCTCCCACGCGTCCACGCCAAACTTCGACAGCGCTTCGACGCTATCCACCACGAAGTACCGCGAAGATGTTTCCGTCTCCTTTCCGCTGGAATCGATATGTGTCCGCTTGCGGTAAATCGGAATGAGATCTTCTGGCCGCGGGTTTCCCTCTGCAGTGGCACGAGCGCGAGCATCTTGGGAAGGTTCAAAGCTGGGGTAGGTTCATTGATTAGGGTGGCATGAGATGACAAAAAGAAGTGGACGTACACGGATTCCTGAAGAAATTTTTTGACGTTGTGCATTGTGATGAGAGCGGTGGGAGAGGAAGAGATCATGATAATGGGGAAGTTGTTGCCTGCGAAGATTATTCGATAAGTCGTTTCATTAATGTCTGCATAAAAGAAGCTTACGGGCTTTCCGGGCTTGTAATTTTGGGTCTTGCAGGGGTCAGAGGAGCTGAAAAGAAGACGACGTATATCAACAACATACCTGGTGCAGATGGGGCAACAGAAGGGGCAGCTCCTGGTCTACTCGCTTCCTTCATCTTCTTGAGTTTCTCAGCGTATACGGTTCGGATAGATGAGAAATTCTATGACACCATCAACAATTATTTCTGCTACAAGAATAGTTGAACTCACGTTGGGCTTTACGCCACGTAAAACGGTATTTCGATCCCTCAGCTCAACCTCATTCTGCTTGATCCTTTTCACGACCTCGGTGTCCTTAGGATCCGCCACATATCGCCGCTTTGAGGAGGATGATGGTAGAGACTCTGATTGACTAGATTTATGCGGCGTTGAAGGTAGAGCTCGATGAGCTGTTCGTGGAGGAGTGCCTGGTGGTGTTGATGCTTCTATGTATATATGACGAACATTAACACCACTGAAGGCCTGAGGGCTAAACCATAAACGCACCAGCAAGTGGCACAATTCGTTCCGAATCCCCAATTTTGCCTTCCAGCCAATCGACCACATTCTTCCTCTCTGTAACGCTCACGAAACCCACTGCTAACCCATTCTCTCGCGCTTGCTTCATATATTCTGCTCCATGTGCATCTCGTAAGAGCCAAGCCAAATATACTGCTTCAACTGTGAAAAAATCCGAAGAAGATGTTCCAGGCTTGCGGTATCGTGTTAGGCTTGACTTGGGTATGGATATGGATGGCGAAAGTACGAGGTGTGTGGCGGAGGGAAGAGATGTACAGGGACCATCTGCATTAGAATAGGATATGGGCTGGCGAGATCTTATAGCTTGTCGAAGAGATTGTAGAGCGTCTGTATGAGAGCTCATCGTTGCTGGTAGTGTCAAGGAGAAATTCCACTTTATTCACACGCTTTCCTATTGACTCTGAGTCGATTCAACAACGGCAAGTCCTCAGCACATGCCCCACACCTCATTCCAGCCTATATGTAAAGCGTCTTGAATGCAACCTGTCTTACACCATATTTGGTCCCGCCGAAAAGATACCAATATGCCTAGAGAACTTATAAAGTTCTAACAGAACACCGAAATAACCCTAACCAGACAGAGAGGATGGCTTCCACGTCGTCCAAGGATGGGGAGTGTTCCCCGCCAACGGAATTCTGAATACGAACCGACGAAGGTGCTATACATACCTTTGCTGGCATGTCATCCGTTTTCCATGCAGAACTCAACCGAGCAATAATATCTTTCACACTTGGGCGATCACTCGGATTGTGTGCCCAACCGGTCCTTCATCAGTTCCCACATTACTTCGGTCAATCCCAAAAATTTCCACGGAAAGCTATTCATGCCGTGAGTGGGAGGACGCTGTGGTCGCCAACCTTGGATAACTCTCATCATCACGGTGGGTTCTCGAGAAATTTTGTGAAACGGCATGCATCCAGTGAAGATCTAAGTGACTGCCACATTCGGTGCTGTAATTTTTCTCTCAATGTCTGCGCATGGAATGAATCAAGGAACTCACTGTGTCCGATTCCAAGGGCTCCTCGTCAGGACGGCTAGCTTGTAGGAGCGTTTCGACTACCTCCCATGCAGATTGCCATGTGCCCAGGAAGCGAGCGATTTGGGTACCAGTCACACTATATGTCTCCTCTATTTCCATCTCTCGTCGGGTGCCAAATTCTTCGTCGACCTTATCCCAGCGTGATACAAATTCTCCGCCCGCAAGTTCTTTCCACAATATTGTTCGAACATTGCTTCGTCGGTGAGAATAAATTCCGACATTCTCTTTCCCTGTATGTTATGAAGGTAGAGGACTCCAGTGATCTCTTGTTCTGCAGGAACACGACTTGTTTGCAGTACGCATAAGGATTAACAAGAAGGAAAGAGGGCCCTACGTCTTTATCCACTTCTGAATTTGTTTCTCGACATTCGCCCATGTTTTTGCTCTTCATACAATCCGGGAGTATTCACAAAGAAAACTTCCTTCACCCTCCCATTGGGTGAGGGCACGAGACAAACTGGACTCGGACATCCGTCGTGCTCAGCTCAAGGCTATGGCCGACTTTTCCTGCAGGTTTCCCAGCTGCTGCTTCATGAACTGCATAATCAAATCAATTTCCGAGCCAACTCCACAGAACCACCCAACGTACCCTGCCTTTGCCAGCTCCAGATGGGCCGATTACTCTGGCAGAAGCGATCCAATATAAGACCTCAAGTGTTGTTTACGAGCAGTGTGACGCACAGAATGACAATGCCCTGGCCCTCCATCTCGACCAACGAGGGGCCCACTAGCCAATCTTTCACGAACTGCATTGGGCGAAATGACATCTCGAGAAGAGGTCGGAAATAACGAAGTGAGGACATTCTTTGGCCACAGGTGCGTGGATGTGTGCAGTCTTGACCGTCATAAAACATGTCCCCATCAATCATGATCGACATCGATCTGGAATTCAGCACCTCTGGCACGAGACTTCAACAAGTTCAGATCTAGTCGTCCGTGGAATGTAACCCTCCATCTCAATCGAAAAACCTACCACTACCACCACCACCGTATTACCCACAAACCCTATCCAACAGCAGTTCCCTCCCTCGTCGTCCTCCCCCACCACTCACATGTACCATATCCACCATGCCCACGGCGTTCTGCCGCGAATATATCTCCATGAATGTCTTCAATGTTTACCCACCGAAGTACTTATTTAACTCCATTCATTCCCCTCTATGGCCTAATAACAGATCCGAGAGCTGCATGTTGAGCTGAAATTATCCATAAAAACAGTTCAAGGATCGCAGATGATGCCAAGCATTTGGGCTTAATCTTCACGACTTAGCACAGTAAAACCTGTATTGACTGAAAGATCTCAAGAAGATGGAAATCGAATTCGAACAGTCAATTAACAGAAACCGCACTTTCCCAGCGAAGTATCTGGCCATGTACTATTTCGTAAGTGAAATTGAAACGGCCCATTGTCTACATTCTCGTACTCCGAACCAGTGGCACTTCATCGGTTGGAAGCCTGTCAACATTAAATATCATATGTTAAGTACGCTATCGCAGTGTGCTGCAAGGCAGGGCAAGGCTAGAAGAGTTACACAAGCCACTAGCAGATATACCGTGTACGTATGGCTAAGGCGAAACACCAGATGTGTATCAAATCATCGTATTAACCCGATACTGCACGAGGGTTAGAAAGGCTAGTAAAAATGTGGTTATGGAAGGTGGAACTCACTAGCATCAGGTATATTCGGAGCACGAAGCAAAGCATACGAGCGTGTGCCCAAAGGTAGCTTCGAGTTTCGAATTTCAATCATCGTGCTAGCCAGTTGCTTTCGATTTTCTTCGTATTGGGCTTTTAAAGCTGTCAGAACCGCCCCGTCTCCTTGCCTATCAATCTCAGCACGGATATCTTGACGGAGGTCACGCCATTTCTTGACCAGGGACTCGAGCTTCGTGTATAAGGCCTGGCTAGGTTTCGATTTGCGTTGTTGCCTTTTCATATCGGTAATCTCCTGCTGGACGAGATCAGTCTGTCGTCTATTTGCAGTTTGAATGAAAGGCTTGAGAACGCTCCACGCTGAGTTCGATGTACGCTCGTAGCGAACAACCGAGGATCCACCATCAACCAGGGGCTTCCACCGGCCTCTGAGCTTCCACTCTCGGTCTTCCTTCTCCTGCCTCGCAAGTCCCAGGTCATCATCCCACATCGTTGTGACAAGAACGACTTTGCGTAGTTCATTCTTGCCACATAACTGGTCAAATATGTCTACGTCCGGTCTTCCTGTCCAACGTCTCTCTGAGATTTTGTGAAAGTAAAGCAGCCCGTCTAAAGTGACCTTACGGCCGTAACTAAACGACGGTAACAACTCCCGTCCATTCACGTAAAAGAAAAACTCACGTCGTATTCAACCAAATCGCAAGGGAGTTTACAACATCTTTATCGGTTCTGGTGTCATCGAAGCCAGGCGTATCCAGGAAAATAAGATCGAGATCGCATCTTCCGTATGAAGAGATCTTGATACCGGAGATTTTGGTAGTACCCGCTCCCAAGCCGTGATTGACGACAATGTCACGACCCGTCGCCTTACGGATGAACTGGAATATATCAGTCGAAAAACCCTAAATCAATGATCATCAATTGACATTACCTCGCTTTTGCCTGTTCCAGTAGAACCAATCAATCTGTAATATTGGGGCCATCCTTCTTGAGATGCATTTAGCGAGTGCACTGCAAGACCTACGCAATGATCACTTGGTTTTTCGTCGGGTCCCTGAATAATTATAATAAGTTTTAGGGCGTGATTTAACCCAAGGAACGCTATTGGCCCGTACGCTGGTGAAATAGGCGCTATCAACGGATCTTTGACAAGATCTTTCTCAGAATCATCCCTGTATAACAAATCTAATTCAACTCCTCCCGATGATGCGACAAAAGGTCGACTCACCAATTACTTCTTAGAGAGCCGCCAAATGAAGACCGGAGCAAATGAAGCAAGCGTTTACTCAAAGGTAGTCTCAAAGTCTCCACAGCGGAAATTGCGTCATCCAGTTGCTTCCGAACGATCTGGGCTTCAGCTTTCAAAACGAGCAGAATATTGGGATCTGCTTCTCGCTTGGTCTCAGCCCAGATATTTTGGAGTAAATCTTGCTGTAGTTTGACGAGCGCGTCGAGCGTCCGATACAGTTCCTGGCCAGCACTAGTTTCTGGTAACTGCCTTTGCATGTCGACCATCTCCATCTGGAGCAGGACAGCCTTGCGGCGATTCGCCTCCTGGATAATGTGGGATAATATGGCCCACGCTGAATTCCGTGTGTTTCGGTAGCGGGCGGTGGCGGATCCTTCATCGATCATCCCTTTCCAGAATTTGTTCCTTAATTCCTTCTCTCTTAGAGATCCTATCCCTTTAGTGACCTCATCCCACATCGTCGTGACAAGAATAACATTCCGAAGCGCTTTTCTGCCACACAATTCATGGAACATGCGTAGATTTTTTAGTGGTGTTCCTGCCATTCGATTGTCCGAAATTCGATGAAAGTAGAGGATGCCAGCCAACGTAATCTTCCGTTGATAACTAGCTAACGATGATCATATTCCATTTTCGAAGAAACAATGGAGACTTACGTTGTCTTCAACCAATCTGCAAGCATTTCCAGTATTTGAATATCTGGCTTCTGAGAATCGTCAAAGCCAGGGGTGTCCACAAGAACGATATCCAAGTCGGTTATCTCGAGGCATTGAAACTTGACCAATCCGATCTCGGTGGTAGATGAGTGCAAACCATGGCCGATCCGAACATCTGCTCCCGTTGCAGCAGCGATAAACTAGGCACATGAGCCTAGCGTCGATATAATAGACTTCCGTTAAGCTTACCGAGCTCTTGCCAGACCCAGTCGGGCCCATTACTCTAGGTTATCCCGCCCCAATTGAAAGTTGCGTTCATATAATAAATCTAGTCCAGACTTACGCAATGATGGCTTGATTTTCCAGCAAATCATCAACTTCTACTGTTACCGCTTTGCCCGCTTGCCCAAGATTATTAAACTTCGGCTTTGAAGGAATGATTTCACCAATGTTGGGATTCTGGAAGGTTTCATCATCATGAGTGATAGCTTCCCTGTGTTTCACGGGCGACGCTACCTTGAAGATACCCAGGAACGTGTTCTTGGGCTTCCTTCCAGGGATGATTGAATTCTCTTCACTAGCGACGTGTCCGACGGTAACTTGAGTGTGTCCTGAACGAAATATAGATAACACATACAAGTCTGGATCCATCACCCCTTCATATAGTATTGAATCCGCTAAAGAATCCCTGTCGACCGCATCTCAGTTTTGTGCCTCCAAGACGGTAACTAATCATACGCAATGGGTTTACCCTTTGGTGCTTGGTGAGTAGCGTCTGATGGCATTGAGCGTATTGAAGGAGAGCTAGAATCGCTCAACAGAAGGAATGACGAATTCGAAGGCCCTTCTCAGGGCTTTGGAGGACGCTGGAGTGGAAATACGTTGTTGATCCTAAGTACTGGGAGATTCAAATCAGCCAACCTCAGTAGAAGAGAATAATGATGGCGTACGATGATGTTCAACAGAGAAGATTCATTTACTGAACGCGCAGAGAGAATTAAGTCGTGTGGGCATCTGGAATTGGAAGCCTCGTGTCATCGATAAGGATCTCTAACGGGAAGGCAGCTTGATTAAAAGCCCATGAGAGATATCACACTGGCAGTTTATATGTAGCGACTCCTCTGAGTCTCTGGATCTGCCTTTGGAAATCAATATATTCCTACACGTATTCCGTCCGTGCAACTTGAGAACGTTGGCAAGTCCGAGTCTAAATCATCTGGCAATTGATAGGATTATATGTCGAACGGGGTTAAGTGATTTTCTAGGGTCCAAATAACCCAAGCGAACGGAAACGTTGCAAATCCAACTTGAAGCTTGAAGATCCGAGTCCGAGTCGAGCCTGCCAGTGAGACTCTTGAGTGACGCTAAGGCTAGTACTCACGTGTGCGTGACTTAGCGCG
>QLOK01003662.1:1412-14932 GCA_003313805.1 Tricholoma flavovirens
ATTACATCATAATACTTCCATATCTGGACACCCAGGCAGATGGAAAACCCTGGAGTTAGTGATGAGGAATTATTGGTGGCCAGGAATTTTTAAATTCATACAGAGTTATGTGGAGGGTTGTGATACTTGTCAATGTGGCAAATCCTATCCGGAAGTGCCAGCTGGGAAATTAATGCCAAATCCGATCCCAACAGGACCCTGGATCAATATCTCAATATATTTCATTACTGGACTTCCCGAAGCACAAGGCTACGATTCTATTTTAGTCATATGTGATCACTTCACCAAACAAGTCCATATTATTCCTACAACCCAGGAAACGAGTTCCTTAGGTTTGGCACACCTATATCGCGATCACGTGTGGAAATTACATGGATTACCAAATACTGTTATTTCCGATCGCGGACCCCAATTTGCAGCCGCATTCATGAAGGAACTAAATAAAATCTTGGGCATTCAAACCAGATTATCTACGGTATATCATCCCCAAACCGATGGGCAGACAGAGTGAATGAACCAGGAGTTAGAGCAATATTTGAGGTTGTTTGTCGATCATCACCAAACTGATTGGCCAGAGTGGCTGGCAATCACCAAGTTCTCATCCAATAATAAATTCTAGTCGTCTACTCGGGTATCACCCTTTTATGCTAATTATGGGTATAACCCTCGCATGGGATTTGAACCGAGAAGAAATGTGAAGGTACAAGCAGTGGAAGATTTTGTACAGCAGATGAAAAATGTACAAATCGAGACAGAAGCAGCATTATCTAAGGCACGTGATGATATGAAGCGCTATGCCGATCGCTCGTGTGCAGATGCTCCCAAGTACCAAATTGGAGACAAAGTGTGGCTTAGTACCAAGGATTTACATATGACATGCCCATCTAGGAAATTGATGGAGAAACATATTTTGATGCGCCAATTAATGTCTCTCACATACAACCTTACAAACCACCTATTATACTGGGACAACAAATTACTCCACAACCACCTATTGAAGTTGAAGGTGAACCAGAATTTATAGTCAAAGAAATTCTCGATTCATGGCTGCGTCATAACAAACTCAAATTCTTGGTAAAATGGGAAGGCTATACAGATGAAAATAACTCCTGGGAACCCGAGGATAATTGTAGAAATGCACAAGATGCTATACATGATTTTTACAATAAATATCCTAATGCACCACGAAGAATAGCACAAGTGGAGTACGAAAATTTGAAATTCCAACCATATCACAATTTCACGGCACCCGATTATCACACAATCTCTCACCTGGAAGTTGAAGAATAAAAAGGGGTAATGTTAGGAAACATGCACAGTTACCTACTATAAAATTTCTTATTTTTCCGCAATAGTATTACACCAAAAGAAATTAAACTTATCAATGAACGCGACTGTGAGACGGATAATTCTCATGTGTCCTATATTTAGAATATGTACGCAACTGTATGCTCATGTCATAAAAACAGTATTCAAATATTGTACAACAGTTGTAACTTAGTATATAAACAAATAAATACTAAGAGACACATCAGTTGTCTTCTCTTAGGATTCCCACCATCACCTTGTGTGTGGAAACACCTTCGTCAACCAACCATTCTATAAATATCACATCACATCAAACTTTGATCCCTCATTCTATACTCGTTGCATCTTCTTGTAGAGCCTGCACAAAGATCCTAGTGTGGATTTGGTGTTGCCCTGACAATACAGGACCTTCCACAAATTTCCTCTTCACTTCCTCAAATGTTCACTGCTAAAGCTCTCCCCATTTCCAGACTACTCCTTTTCTGGTAACATTGTGTAATGGCATGGCAACTTTGGAAAAATTATGTACAAAGTGTCAATAGAAGTTCACAAGACCTAGGAATGCTTGTACATCCTTGACCTGTTCAGGAAACAGCCATGATGTAATGGCTTCTACCTTGATTGGATCCATTTTGATTCCATCGGGACCAATGATCAATCCCAGGAACTCAATCTTTGCCGCATCAAAAATACACTTCTTGGCTTTCAAAAATAGATCGCTCTCCTGTAGCTTCTATTAGCAGCACATCTCTGCGCAAGTGAAAGAGATAATTATTAGTGAGATATTCTACTCAACTTACATAATTACTTATCAGTGTTCCAAAAGACAGAATCAGAAAGAATGCCAAGAAGGAAACCATGGGATCATGGAATTGAGATGAAGCCTGGATTTGTGCTGAAGAAATCAAAAGTCTATCCCTTATCTCTGCAGGTGCAAAAAGAGGTTGATGATTTCATTAATGAGCAGTTGAGGAAAGGCTATATACATCCATCAAAATCCCCACAAACTTCACCCATATTCTTTATTCCAAAAAAAGATTTGAAAAAGTGCATGTGTACCGACTACTGCTATCTAAACAGGTGGACAGTCAAAAATTTGTATCCCTTACCGTTAATCTCAGAGATCATTGACAAGGTTGGAAAGGTGGAGAGATTTATGAAATTGGATCTACGATGGGGTTACAATAACATGTGCATTAAAGAAGGAGATGAATGGAAAGCCACTTTTGCTATGCATCGAGGATCATTCAAGCCATTAGTCAAGTTTTTCGGAATGACTAATAGTCCACCCACTTTTCAGAATATGATGAACAATATTCTAAAAGAGGAAATTGATCAGTGTGTTGTCATTGTATTTATTGACAACATTCTAATATTTACAGAAAGCAAGGAAGGGCATGAGGAAATTGTAAAAGAAGTGTTGAGGAAGCTGTTGGAATTGGTCAGACAATTATGTTGTATTACACATCATTTCTATATTTAGCATTGCCTCGAGATAACCAGAATACAGTAGAACATACCAGTAGTATAGTACAGTAGTATATATGTACAGTAGGCAACAAAACCCTTCCAATGTTTTGTACTTTTGGAAAGATGCCTTTATATCTCAGGAAATAAATTTGCTAAATTCTTGAAAATATTACATAATATACTTCAACATCATATCTTCTCACTGACACAGCCACAAGTTTGCATAACTCCATTTGGTAACTTTCCCCTGTTACTTAAAGTTGTCACTCATTGGAAGGGTTTTGTTGCACTGATTTTTTATATTAAAATTTCAATCAACTAGTACTTGGTACATATAGCCTCCCTTTGCTCTGAATTCCAAAGGAAGAGTGTCAGAAACTGATTGAAAGCATGCATAGAAGGCTTGCAGCAGTAATCAGAGCAAAGGGAGGCTATACCAAGTACTAGTTGATTGAAATTTTAATATAAAAAATCAGTGCAACAAAACCCTTCCAAAGAGTGACAACTTTAAGTAACATGGGAAAGTTACCAAATGGAGTTATGCAAACTTGTGGCTGTGTCAGTGAGAAGATATGATGTTGAAGTATATTATGTAATATTTTCAAGAATTTAGCAAATTTATTTCCTGAGATATAAAGGCATCTTTCCAAAAGTATACAAAACATTGGAAGGGTTTTGTTGCCTGCTGTAAATGATTATCTTTAGGAAAGCCTGAGAATGAAAAACCACATTCCTTTCCTAGCCACTTCAGTACAACTCCACTTTATTTGAGGAACTAGTTTGTAATTAACAAAATTTTAGTATCCTATTCAATTTATGGTCACTCATTTAATATTTAATACTCAAAATCTCACATCTCACATTGTCTCATATTTGTGTTGCCTCACACCAATAAGAGAACTTGGACCCTACTCATGAATGGGTTTCTGCATTTTGTTCAGCTCACAGGGTTGTGGCTGTGCATATTCATTTCAAAGGTTGGGAAGCCTGCAATCAATGGAATCCCTTTAAGACATGGCAAAGTCCCAGAATTCTTGCAAAATTCTGGTATTCAATTGTTTTTGATTATATTTTCAGATCATGGTGTATCAGTCTGTTTGATGCTTACAAACTTTAGCTGGTTATATCGGCATCCTTTTGATTTCCTGATGTCATGGTGGTGAAACACTAGGTACTTTTTGACATGGGAGCTCGTCGTTGCTACATCCTCAGCTTTCATTGAGATAATTAGATTTTCTGGAAGCCATGAAGCCTATCTTTTGAACCATATATGCTGTCAGTGTAATTTTAGTAGTCAATGTGGTGATTTACTATCAGTTAGTGATCAGTAAAACACTTGGTAAGTGATAGTACCTATCTACTTACAGACACTACATAGGCATAGATTCGAGTTCAGTTGCGAGTCTACACGCATTATTACATAGGAGTGTGAATTTTTGAGACATGAAGAGCATTCACTTGAAGCAGAAGTCTGGGTCAAGTTTCCGGTCCCGATTGTTGAGGCATACATACTATAGCTTGGTTGATTAGATTTGCCATTTCCTATGAATCACGCTCGCATTGGCACAAATACATTTAAGACAAAGATGCGCCAACTAGCGTAGGGGCTAGACAGATGCCATCCTTAGTACGAATTTTGTGTACACTTTTTGTTGCTGGGTTGATCCATGCTGCCTCCCGCGTGTCCAGAGTGGTGAAGCCTAAATCAAGAACAAAGAGTAAGGCAGAGCTAAAGTTAAGCCAGGATGTACAGACCAGGCTGCACGCTTTCAAATATTTTCTTCTTCGGATTCAGCTGTGCGAGTGGGATGTCATCTACCCAAGAAAAAACCAGCTCGATGTGAGCGGCCGAGCGACGTCAACATCAAATGATTCCTACTTTCGTATTCAGAACCTTCAAAGTACACCTTGTCGCCAGGCTTCGAGTTTGGAGGAGGCTGAATGAGTTCAATACCTCCCTCCTTGCCCTCTTTTGAGGTGGCCTGCGGAGGTGTTTTATTCCTGCAATCACCAGACTGGTTCAAAACACATCACTTACCGCAAGGACCATAGCAAAGCTCTTTATACCGCGCATATTAGCAGGTTTCAGATTACACTTCGGAAGGAATATATAGGTTCAGCGAATACTGAGAGAACACCCCTAGAGCTACTTACCACAGCAACTAAATATTTGTCGCGCATCTCTTCTATCGGGATATAATGGACAAGTCCAGATACAACAGTCCTTGGGCCTGTTTCTTCCCCAAGATCAACTTGCTAAGACGATGCTGTCAGCCTATACTAGCAGAAAGTTTAACACTCATACCTCTACATAAAGGCCATCCGCATCAGGATGTTTCATCACTATGAATTCTGCTAAGCAAATGAAGCAGAAGTTGTCAGACTACACTTACCATCAACAATATGGCCTACACGAAGCTCAATCATGGATGGCCTAGGTTCTCCTTCATCGATAGGAACAGCTTTACCACCTCCAGCTGATTTCTTCTTCCCAGGATTCTCAACCATCTCATTCTTTTTCCCCTTATTTTGCGCGGGAACTGGAGGAGCCTCTTGTGACACAACTGCAGCTTGTGCGCCTTCCACGGGTTTCTTTTCTTTCTTCTTTGGCGGATCTGCTTTCCGTTCAAGCTTCGGCGAGTTATCAAGATCAAATTGAATCAGATTGAAGGCTGGCGTCAGGGAGTCGGCAGCACTTCGAACAGGGGAACAAGATTGAATGTGATCGAAATAACGCGTCAGTGATGGATGAGCGTAGTATTGCGACGATTGAAGTTTCGCCTGTTATCAAGGACGTTGGTTAAATGTACAAAGAGGTATAGATGTACCTACAAATGTAGGATGTAAGGCGCCGTATATAGCTACATCCGCCGCTGTTAAATAATTGTTGACAAGGTATGTGCGTGGGACGAGTGAAGAGTTGAGGTTCTGAAGGGAACGTAGTCTTCTGCTGTATCGCGCACATCTACAAATTCTACATACCTGTAAATTAACCTCGGTATCGAGGTCGGGTTTGCCGGCTTTCTCGATCCATTCCGTTACTTCTGCTTGGTCGTTCAGTGACTCGCCAAGGTATCGGGTTCCATTTTCAGTCATATTTATGACGAGGTCTTTCACGGGTAGGCTCAGCTTCGCAACGACGGCTTGGAAAGTCATCCTGGGAGGTCGGGATTTGAATAATCTAGGAATGAATCGTTTATGAAGTTGAGTCGAGAATTTGAAGCTCATACTAATGGCACGTGCCACTGGATAGAACTTGAACTTGAGTCGGACTCGGAGTCACATCTCGGATAGTAAGTATTACAATTTGAATACATTCTTTCAATAGAGAAGTGATATGGAAGAAGGACAGCAAGCAAACAGTAGTCTCACTGAGCTCCAAGGACGGTATGAGAACTGTAAACTTCAATCTTCGTACCTTCCCTTCCCTGAGGCAAAGTTATTGCCAACTTTCTTCAACAAGAAGTCACCATACACTACTGGACGGCGGTCAGTAGCTTTCTTGTCAGTATCCCTAGCTTGTATTCGACGAGCGGCCGCTAATGGCCGGACATGAGCATCGAAGTTCGGCTCAAAGAAAAATGGAATTCTGAATTGAATGAATAGAGAATGGGTAAGGAACATGGTTAGCAACGCGCCATGAAGAGCCGACGCACGAGACCCTGATAAGAGGTATTTATAAGATTGTCATTGGGTTATTAATGGATTTGACGTGCAAATGAAACGGGATAATCCATACCGATAATTTGTTCCCCGGTGCACGACTCGATGAAGGGTAGAACGATATACTCCATTTGTCCATATCTCCCACACTGTCGGTGTGTGGACTTAGGCGATGGTCGACGGAGAGCAGCGAAGCACTTACTTTCGCCGATATTACAGACCACACACCCTGGGATTGGATCTGCATTTATCCACGCACCCATCGCCATTCCAGGGCGTCTCAGATATACCTGCAGCGCGGATGTCGTTGGATCGGCATAAAGAAACCTGTAATCAGAGCTTCTGTAAGAGATATGTGAAGTTTGTTTGGGGACGCTGCATCATACGTTAGGCAACCGTAATCTCTGCATTGTCTAAGAATCAGCAAAGTACCAAGTAACATTCAGAACAGGGCTGGGAAATCACTTGTGGGCGCCACAAGAAATGCCGTCGTGGTGACTTGGCAAAGGCGGATAACCTTATTGTAGTTTGAATGCGAGGCCAAACATTCTGAACAATTCAACTGGGCGACGGACCGATTACTCGCATTACCCAGAAACTATCGTTCACTTGATTACGTAGTTCCTGCCACTCCGCGGGTGACATACCTAAACCATCAGCCATGCTAAGAGAACAAAACATTCAGAGCGTGCACTACGTGAGCCTGATGATTATAACGATCTTACGCCTCCATAACAATCAAACCTAAAGCCTTCATCTTTTCTATCCATTGCTCGTATTTGTCCTTGAAATTGGGGACGCTAGGCCACTGATTCTCACCCCACAGGGGCTTTGACTTGTCGGGATTCTGGATGGGCTTGTAAAAATCCAAACCTTCGTGATTATCAGCTTTTCCATTTGTGACATTCTCCCCCAGCCTGGCATAACCTGAAAAAGGACATCTGAGAAGGAAACGTATGATATAAATAGATCAGACCTCTCGCATTATCCTCGTTGTGTAGTGCAAGTTTATCCTTCTCCTCCTGTGGCAACGAAAAGAATGAACGGGCAAGCTCTGTTAGCTGCTCTGGTTCTGAGGGGTTGATATAGGCAGAGATATCGAGATAGAAAAACCCATATTGTACACATGCATCATGGAGCGCCGCAGATGTAGAAGTTCGAAGCTCAGCAGCATTATGTCCTCTACCCAGGAGTGGTGCAATATCTATGATTGGAAGGGTACTTGGAGGGAAGGACGACATGGAGGAAGTGCAGTAAGAATTTACTAAACGCCGGAAATGGCTAAGATAAGCAGAGTCCGAAACCGATAAGATTGCATGTCGGTTGAATTTGAATAATGCTAGTCACAAGTACAATATATAAAGCCTGATTTTATTCTGTGCGATGCTGTTGGGAGTAAATCGTACGCCCTGGATTTTGTGCTACGCGGCCAAGAGGTCCTCCAGGTCCCTGAAGGAAGCCACTTGCTGGGCCAGTATACCGATTGGTCCACTGGCCTGAGGATTCTTCCTGCGGGAGCAAAGGTGAATTATGAGGGTCATGGAAGTGGCGAGCGGGGGGTGAATGACTGCCGAATGTTTCTTCTCGAGATCGAACGGGTGTGATTGTGCCAGATCGCGACGGGGCTGTGGTGTGGCCATTCGAACTTGAAGGTATTGGGGGTCGCGTCGAGGTGGAACCCTCACCATTAATGCGGGCGGGTCTAGCATGATCTAAATCATATCCAGAGGGATTATGTCCATCAGCCCATTCTCCCCAAACTCCTTGACTATCTCCAACAATAGTCCCATTGATATTCGTGTCGTCGTGACCATGCTGGCTTCGGTTTTCGAGCCGCCTCTCGTGCCCACCCGTTGAGGCATTACCGTTCCTTCGTTCTGGTCCATTGACGTTTCGACCCTTCCCTCTGCTTTTTTGTGCATTCGTGACGGGTGCCGATGCAGAGGTGGGATGTACGGAGAGCGAGGTTGACATGGCAGGATCGTCTTCAAAAAGCTCCTTTTCTTTCGCTTCACGCATTAAAAGAGCTTCCGCTAGCGGAACTGGTGCTGGGATTGTGTCTGAAATGAGCACTTGTCATCGGTCACGGTTCGAGCATGGTACTGCAGCTATACAAACCATTAAGAAACATGAATTCTTGATATTGTTGAGTCGTTGCAGCTATCAGTAAACAAATGAAAATGAAGAATGATAGGAAAACTGAACTAAGACTCACCCATGTCGCGATAATTGATAGCGGTTCGTCGTTCCGAGCTCGCTTGCAGGTGTCCAGCCTCGGCCATTCTCCTGATGAACTCTTCCTTGAGTCCGTCGTTAGACGAGACAGCTGTCAGTTATGAATCACTCACTGTAGCAATTGAAAGGACAAACAGGCCCTCCTTGGACACAGCGAGATTTCCGGCAACACCTGAAGCCACCTGAACAACATCCAAGAGAGATATAGCACAAACTTACCATCTGCTTGAATAATATTCTCCAGTCGCAATGCTGGGATCAAGCTGTATCCAGGCATCCGCTGTCCCCCACTTCCTGTTCCATTTGTCATGGAGGTGTCTAGCGCTGATACATCTGCGTCCGATTCAGAGTCGAGTTGGTCAACTTCATCATCCGGCTCAGATTCCACTTCCATCATGATATTCTCAGTTTGTAACGCGTCAACTTGATGGTCATATATCGGGTGTGAAGCCATGTGTCGTCTATTGAGTACACCGCCCGGAGGTCAACCTAGGGATGTCGTTTACTGCTTAAGCGCCTAAGATGCATAAAACGACCCTATGATGCAAGGTTGGGAAGTTGAATCGGTGGTGGGATTTCTTGGCAGGACGTGGTCACGGCTAGCAGCAAACGCTCTTGTGAGTGTTGTCTAGCCAAAAGTTTTCACAGGAGCAATATATATATATGTATATAACTGGAGGTTATGGGTTCAAAGCTGAGTAGGGAACTTATCAATACAAGAAAAGAGAGCAACTGCCACATCACAACTACTGGACGGGGACTACGACACTAGCCTTGTCCTCCATTTTGTTGACTGTGATGGTGAGTACGCCATCATCAAGTTTCGCTGCGACGTTGTTGCCGTCGACAGGACGAGGCAACCACACTGTACGCGTGAAAGAAGAATCGCGCACGAAGGATCGCTCGGTTGAAATCTGGTTTCCAGTATTTTCTGTCTTGGCAGCTGCGGTCGATGAGTCTGTGGAGGCTGTCAAAATACAAATGGTATAACTCAAGTGTCCTAGTAGCTTACCCCCTTCCGAGGACTCCACAACCTGTGGCTGTCGTCTCTGAACGAACTTTCCTTCTATTGTTACGCTGCGCCCAGAATCTCCGATGCGAACTTCAAGATCTTCCCTCTTCACGCCAGGAAGATCGGCTTCAAGAACATACTTGTTGCCCTCTTCCGTCACGTCTACTGCCGGTCTGTTAAGGACAGGGGAGTTGAAGAATGGATCATCGAAAGCTGAGCGAGAGGGATAGCCTAAGTAGGCCGGAGAACGAGAGAGAGGCTCCTCCAGCATTCTAAAAAAAGGGCGGAACTCGTTGAGAAAATGACGTGCAAGGGACATGTCTGGCGATGGTGTTTTGGAAACAAGCTCTGAGTCTTATATAACTTTCGAAATTCGTGACGTCAGTTGACTAGAATGTGCTGGAACCTCCACTTCGAGACTCGAGCACTGGCAAATATCATATACCAAAAGCTCAACGTTCAACGTTCTACAAGGCTACAACTACATTTTAGATTCGAATAAAGGAGAGATTCTGGTTTAAGATCCAAGGGTAGATGTACGAAAGATTCCATATTACGTATTGGGCCACTCGACTACCCATTGTGCAGCAACGTCGTGTTCTTGGTTGTCATCATCTTCAAACTTTAGTTTGTAGGTCGGGATGTATTTTGACGAAGGAGGATTCTGGCAATCTCTGCGTCACCTAGTATGTCAGTGGTGAGGGAGAATCATAACTCACCCGCCCTGTGGGCTGCATTTCCTTGGGCGTGGCGAGAACCTCTGCCCGATAGAAACAACTGGTATCAGGATAGAGAGCCATGACGACAGAGCCTGCAGGGAAGTCTTGATAACTATCGACGTGGGAAGGACTTCCTGGAGACGCATTTGGGTCTGGCAAAGGTATTATAGCTTTTAATGTCGTATTGTACAAACTAGACTGGGAATAAATACGGACGCAAGAAGTCGAGAACGTAAATTTAAGAAACTCACAGGCCTGGTGATCCATCTTCCTGAGGATCAGCATCCTGTACTTCATACCTAAACAAGGGATGAGTGTAAATTCAAAGGTGTGGTTGTAATTCCAAGTACCTGTTTTTATCGGCATGTATACATTTCGTTACTAGAGCAAGAATCCACGTATTTTCATCATCTCCGTTGGCAGCTTTTCCAGGGGGAGGGTGGAATGCTACCTTCCTACCTTCTTGGAGGGGAAGTTGTTTTGATAATGCCTCTCGCCGAGCTTTTGGGTCACGGGAAAATGGTATGGCAGGAGAGGGGCCTACGGAATTCCTGGCTGGAAGAGTAATAGACATACTACGGGTATTGGATGTCACAGTCGGAACACCAGAGACGGGTGTGGTTGCTGGGGAAGGTGCACGAGGGCGCTTATTCCGTTTTTCTGTTCACAGGAAATGAGGTATAGTTGCGCTACGATTGCTCTGCGGACCCTTACCTAGTGGTGAGGATTCTGGAGCTGTTCTCAAAGCTATCAAAACACCCACGTGCTCTAGGGCATCTTCAATAGCTCTATTGCAATAATTGAGGGTTGAAGGGTCTAGTTAGAAGGGCAACTTCGTACTTGACTTCTCCTTCGGCAGCGAGTTTGATATCCTTAAGTCCGTGCAATAGTTTCTTGGAAATAGTTTTGACGCCTTCGTAACCTTCGGCCGGCAGTGTATCATCGGGAGGCCAGGCGTTAATTAGCCTGTTTACTCGTTCAATTGTCTCCAAAGTAGTAGAACTTGAATATTTATTGGACAACGCAGTTAGCGATTCTGCTGCATGCGACCAGCAGTCAATCTCTGCGAAAATACATCATATTATGGCTCTCACTCGAATGTCATAGACAGCGGAGGCAAACACACCTTCGGAGGATGCAGGACGTGTTGTAACACCTCTCCGTCTTTCCATAAATTGGTCGTCAAAAGGTGGTGCCGCCAACTGTCATGAACGTCACAGGTAAGGGCTGCTCAACTTTAAAATTCACATGATATTTGGTCTCACAGTTGATATTTTAATGCATAATGTAATCATGCATAATTCTCATATTGCATGGCTTTCGGACCAGAACCGCCATGGAATGCAGGGAGATAGGGTGCATAATGCATAATGCATAGGTCCAGTGACCAAATTATGCATTATCAGAATGGTTTTTTTGGCTTATACATGATCAATTGCAGAGTCAACATGTGATGTATTTATAACTCAGGCCCTGTCTGTTCCATCTATTTCCACAGCTAACAGATGTGCCCACCAAAATATACCTGTGAACTCAGTTTGGACACTCAATTTCACAGATGGACTAAAAAAGTGTTTAGCTACACGTTTGTACATCCATGTGATGTGTCCTGCCAACATCATTGTAATCTTGGGGAGATTCACTAAACAAAGAGGACGGAGGAAGAATGAGCAGAAGAGATATATTGAAAGAGACTCTAGAATATGAAACTGATGATCATGATGGTGGCCGAAGTATGAGGCCTTTGGTAAATAAGCATAAGCAAGGAACATCCTTACAATCATTCATTCTTCTCTTCAGTCTAGGGATGCCGCAGTCCAGTTCTGAACCAAAGTTCAAACCTGAACTTTTCAGAACCAGACCGAAGTTCGGTCCAAAGTTCAGTGGTTGCACAGAACCAGACCATGTTGGGAATAAGGACGATAAGAGAGAGTAGATTTCGCTTAGATAGTGGGTGTAAAGGAAAGGGAGGAACTGTCTTTGTTTCCCCTATAATCCGTTGTACTTATTCTACAATGTATAAATAGATATATCTCTAAATATAGATTGTAGTTCTCAAACCGGATAGATTGATCACATGCGATCATAGCGATCACAAGGTTCTGATCCCATCAGCGCCTGATGGAAGCGCTTGATCCCAACAGACCACAAGTTCAGTTCTGGGTTTGGGTAAGGTGCAAAATCCTTGAACCTTGCTGAACCTGGTCCGAACTGAACTTTTTTTGGTTGTGTACTTTGAACTTTTAGTGATCGAAAGTTTTACTTTTGTTGAACATGTGTGCAACATGTGATGTCTGGGAAATATGATTGAGGCATGACTTTACCAGTCAACTTGAACTACTTACATAGTCACAACTCACTCTCACTGACTCTGTTGTGATCCGGACTCTATATTTATATTTGTTATAATTCCATTCCATTGCCTTTGGACTGGCCCTTATAAGGGACCAGTCTTATGTAATCTTTTTGACTACTCTACATTACTTTACATGAAATATATGTTATTCGTGTTTGGGTAGTGTGAAGTCTAAAAGACCCCCCCACGACTCACCACACTTCTTTGAACACTACAACTCATATAGAGTTATACTTGACATCGCCCCATCAGCAATTGTCCCTGATCTTCTCCCGTGAGGGAGAAAATTCTCGATGTGATCCATGATGGAAGCATCTCCATCGCGAAAGGCCCACAAGACCAATTTGCTTTGTCCACTGCTTAGAATCGACCCCCTGCAATCAGAAGAATCGACCCCTGCATCCAGAATTTTGTTTTTTCTTTCTCCATTGCTGAAGAACATAGAACGACATGGACATGGTCCCCAAGACCAAATCAAGGAGTAGAGTGAAGCCTGTTGGCAGGCAGTTTGCAGAAGAAGCAACAACACAGTCCCCAGCAGGCTCTGGATTTCCTGGGCACCCCCCGGGAGAAGAGAGCCTGCTTTGGCCACTCGAGGTGCATACAGGCACCTCGAGGATCAATCCTTCCCTTCAGAAGGATCTCACACCCCTCGAAGCACATACATCTGCTTCGAGGCAATTAGAATTGTCACCCGTCAGTCTAAAAAACTGCAAAGACACTGCAGACAGCGACATCAACTCCAAGAAATCTTTCT
>QLOK01003670.1:0-24745 GCA_003313805.1 Tricholoma flavovirens
TGATATTACATGTGTGGAGGTACCAAAAGTGGTACCGCATCTTGCAGGGGTCAAAGAGGATTGTGGTTGGGCGGTTAGCCCAGCATGTTGGGAATTTCGAGTGGTTCGGGTTTGGGTGGCCATAGAGGTTGTAGAAAACAAAGTAATCAAGGGAAGTGCAGTTTGAATACACTGTTAAGGTTGTGCTTATTGCAAGGGAGGAATTGGAGAACACGCGGGTTTTCCAAAGGGGGACAAACGAGACTTGGCTTCAACTTATAAGAAGTTGCGCCCTTCCTCTTGATTAGGGTTGTCTCTGATTTACTGGACTTGAATGCGAATGTGTGGGTTATGCGCTGGGTTTCCATACTAGACAGCAAGTGAGGATGAAGATTCCAAGTAGTGCTTAACTAATCATGGTTCAAACTGAATAGC
Organism: Tricholoma flavovirens; assembly: GCA_003313805.1. Classification (NCBI taxonomy): domain Eukaryota; kingdom Fungi; phylum Basidiomycota; class Agaricomycetes; order Agaricales; family Tricholomataceae; genus Tricholoma; species Tricholoma flavovirens. Next base: position 415 of record QLOK01003670.1, read on the forward strand.
TCGACCTAATGTGTGAGCTTATATACTAAGTACAAATGTTTCTACAATACTCTAGTAGAATCTACAATGACTATTACTAATAGATGAGTAAGATAACTTGGGGATTATGCGGGTTGCCCAAAGCCTAGAATATTCCACAGTGTTCTCTCCTATTTTCCTGAGTTGGACTTGTAGCAACTGATTGCTAATTCGGTTACTAATCATTGTGATCCCTTCCTATCGGTATTACCGTGGTCATCCCACGGGTTTTGTGATGTCAAAAGATCGGAGCATGACACCTAAACCCTCTAACTCTACCAACAATTCGACAACCACTTCAAAAACTTCAGAATCGTCAAAGGAAAAGCCCAAGAACTCAATCTCTGACAAATTGGGCAAGAATGCATGATTGTCCAAAGTCTGCAGCAGCTAAAGGACAAGCTGCGAAAGTTTCAGCCACTGATTTGAAGGCTGAAACTTCTGACTCAAAAAAATAGTCTGCAACACTCTGGAAAATGCTACACAGGCTGAGGGTTGCATTGGCCTTTTATGCATGGCTAAATATGTCCGCCTCAATGTGTCTGCTCTTTCCAAACCCAATTCCTTGTTTATCACACTATCCATCCCAACACATTCCCTTTCCACCCAAACTCTTATCAACTCTGGCTCTTCCCATTGTTTTGTGGACTCAGCATTTGTTGATAACAACAACTTACCTACTGTTTCAATTGACCCAGTTGGCCTCTGCCTGTTTGATGGCACTTGCAATGCTGTCATTACCCAGACAGCTGAACTTACAGTTACATTTGCCTGTGGTGAAATGTTCAATTTGACATTTTATGTAACCCTGCTTGACTCTTCCTGTTCTACAGTCCTTGGATACTGTTGATTGACTGGGATTCAGGCCACATCAATTTCTGCTCTGTTAAACATAGAGGTCCAGCACCACCAACATCTTTTTTGGTAGCAGAACCCCTGCTGCAAAACCCCTCTCTTTTGAACACACCATTGGTTCCTGAAATAGGACCACATCTTGGCCCTACCCAAATTCCCAAAATTCCCCAAACCCCCCAACCTCACACAACCCCCCCTCTAGTCTCCTTTATTAATGCTGCTGCATATCTACATGCTAGCAAACTTCCTGGTTCTGTGGCATTTCAACTTCAAATCACTCCCATTGGCACTTTGGCAGGGCTACTACTGAAGCAGTCCCAGACTTAACTTCGGTTCCTGAAGAATACTGTGAATTTGCAGATGTCTTCAGTAAAGGAAAAGCTGATGCCCTGCCTCATCATTCTTATGACCTCAAGATTGACTTGGAGGAAGGTTCAATACCTCCCAGCCAAATGTACTCTCTTTCTCAGTCAGAGTTGGAAACTCTGCACCTCTTTATTGAAGAACATGTCAACTTAGGTTTTATTCAGACCTCCAAGTCTCCCCATGATGCGCCTATCCTCTTTGTGAAAAAGAAAGATGGCTGCCTACAACTTTGCATCAATTATCGTGGCCTCAATAGAATCATGAAAAAAGACCAATATCCAGTGCCTTTATTTTTGGATCTTCTTGACATGCTGAAGAAGGCCCAAATATTCACCAAAATTGACATTCAGCATGCCTACCACCTCGTCCGAATTGCTGATGGTGAAGAAGGGAAAACAATGTTCCGAACTTGCTATGGCTCTTTTGAATGGCTAGTAATGCCCTTCAGGCTTACCAATGCTCCTGCTGCCTTTCAACATTTTATGAATGACATCTTCAGTGACCTCTTGGATGTCTGTGTCATTATTTACTTGGACAACATATTAATCTACTCCAAAGATATGAGCCAGCACAAAGCTCATGTCAAGGAAGTGTTATGATGGCTTCACAAAAATGGGCTTTTTGTGGCTGCCCCAAAATGTGAATTCCACAAAGATTCTGTCAAATACCTCGGGTTTATCCTCACCACTGATGGACTTCATATGGCCAAAGACAAAGTTCAAACAATTATGGATTGGCTGGAACCCCAAACAGTGAAGGATGTTCAGTCTTTTTTGGGATTCTGCAATTTCTATTGATGGTTTATTTATGGCTATTCTGACATTGTTGTTCCACTCACTTGGCTCACCTGAAAAGGCTTCCCTTGGCACTTTGATGAGAAATGCTGAGAAGCTTTCCACCTCTTGAAAAATCAGTTCACAGAAGCACCTGTGTTAACTGAATTGGTACCTGATGCCAAAATGATCTTGGAAACAGATGCTTCTGATTATGCTCTTGCCACTATAATTTCCCACCACATGGCTGATGGTGAGATTCAACCTATCGCTTTTCACTCCTGGTCCTTTAATTCCACTGAACTTGATTATGACACTCACAACAAAGAGCTACTGGCAATTTTTGAGGCTTTCAAGCACTGGCATCAATATTTTGAAGGTAGCGGCACCCCAATTGATGTGGTCACTGATCACAAAAATTTGGAGTACTTCACCACTACGAAAATCCTTACATGGCACCAAGCACACTGGTCTGAGTACCACTCTCAATTCAACATGGTCATTCAGTTCTATCCTGGCAAGCTAGGGGCAAAACCTGATGCTTTGACATGACATTGGGACATCTACAGCAAGGGTAGTGTCTGAAAGTCTGGTCTGGTCCTGGTTTTTCACCTCAATTGGATACAACCAGGACCGAACTGGTTGTTTTATTTTGAACTTTCATCAGAACCACAACTGGGACTGGGTCAAATCAGTCCAGTACAGTTCTGATCTGTTCCAGGACTGGTTACAACCAGTCCCAGACTGAACTTCAGTCCTGGCCAGTCCTCACCTGGTCAGGACCAACTAATTACAATCACATACTTACTACAAAAGTAAAATAGATCTAATAATAAACAAGTGAAAGAAAAAAGAAAAAGAAGAATGAATCCACCCCATGAGCAGTGGCTTGTGCAGCTGGATGTGTGGACATGGGTGCTCAGAAATGAAAGAAAGTTGTACCCTCTGTCTCGTTTTTTGAGCAAGGGAGGGGGCAGTTGAGTGGGCATCAGCAGCATTGGTGTTGCATTGTGGGCCCAGGTCTTGTCATTGGCATTGTCATTGTCATTGGTGTTGTCATTTTCATTGGCATTGTCGATGTTGTTGGCATTGTCAATGTTGGTAGCATTGTCAATGTTGTTAGCATTGTCAATGTTGTTAGCATTGTTGGTGGTGTTGTCTGTTGTCCCTAATGTTGGTGTTGTCTGCTGGGTTGGTTGTCTCTTGTTGTTGCCTATCATCTCTTGTCCATTGATGGCCATTAGCACACACATGGTCCACCCTGTGAGCAGTAGCTTGAGAGGCTGGATGTGGGTGCCAGGTGGTTCATTGTTGTCCTGTGGTGTCCTGGTCTCACTATTCACCCTGCGAGCAGAGAGGCCCACAGCGGTGGATGGCAGAACAGCTATAATGTTGTTATAATAGATATAGAATCTAAAAATCAAAAGAATAAGTTAGTTATAGAAAACAAGAAAGAAAGTTAAAGAAAACTTACCTGGGGCCCAAACAATTCGTTTGGGCCCCATGTTGTGTGTGACATGGCACTTGTTGCAGCCACATGACCATGGATGTGGGAGGTGGCAATGAGGTTGTGGTGTGGTTGATCAATGTGACAAACATGGATCAATAATCACAACAATGGTAAACATGTAAATGAAACCATGTGAGGTAAACAAACAGGTGAAAATGGTCCATGCTCACCTTTCAATATTTAAATGGCTCACATCTGTCAATCCTTTGGCCATTGCCCCCTCATTGTAATGTAGTAATATATTTGTTTATATATCTATATAGATAGGACCATAGGTTCAGTTCGAGACCAGTCATTACTGGTCTCGAATGGTTTTTCTGTTTACCCTGCCTTGAGTGAACCACAGACCAAACTGGTGCCACAACCAATAGGACTGAGACCGCAGGTCCAGTTCTATTGGTTCTGGTTCAGTCTGGTCTCAGTCTTTTTCCGGTCTGAGTGACTGGACCTTCAAGCACTAGCAAAGGGGGAAATAGTGACTTCATCCTGATGAACCCAAGTAACCTTTGACCCATCTTCACCCAAGAACAATTATCAGCCTCATTATGTGCTACTTACTTAGCAACTCCAATCATTCAATCTGCAATCATTATGGATGTTGAGAAACTCCACAATGACATTTGCTCTTCCTTATCTCAAGATCCTGTTTTGGCTGAACAATTACTGAATCCTAGTAATCCAAAATGGACTATTGATGAAAGTGGCCTACTTCAGCTCAATGATCAGATATTCGTACCTGACATCTTAGACCTCAGGCTTAAAGTCCTTCAGTACAAACATGATCATGTCCTGGCTGGACACTTCAGGTTGAATAAAACCCTAGAAGCTGTTTGCTGAGAATATGTTTGGCCTAGCCTATGGCCATACCTTTGTTCAGGACTTCTGCAAGTCATGCACCACCTGCAAAAGGTCCAAGGCACCTTGACATAACACAAAGATCCAGGCCTAGATCTCCTATTATGATCATGCCTTGAAGCAATGAAATGATTCTTGTGGAATTACACCAACACTGCATCAAGATTTTATGAGAAATGGATAGCCACATCAATTAACACAGCAAGAGCATCCGAGAAGGGTCTGTGGTTTGCCAGTTGGCTATGAGAGTGGTCAAGTGCTTTCATTAACAACTATGAGGTTCTCCCATTCAATGTGTATGGAGCTTGGAATAAATCCTGCCTTGATGATGAAGACTTGAGGCAGGAACTCTCAGTCCATCTTCAATCAATCGGAAAATACATATCTGCAATGGATATTGTACACTACCTTGATCAGCCTGAAGTTAAAGCATTACATGTGTAATGAGAACAGTTTATTTAAAACCTTATCAAACCAATCACATGACCAACACATCACGAGACTGCGTAGTAACGACGTCATTAGCAGAAGTAGTAACACATGGCTTTGGCATGACATCATTATTAGGCAACATGACATCATTAGTAGCATGTAGGTAGTGAGGCAACTATGCTGCAGTAGCATGAGGTAACCACATGTAATTAGGTATATAATGAGTGAATACAACACCGAAGAACTCTAGTCGAGTTCTCTCGGGTAATCCACTAAACCCTAGTGTGACAGCCTAAGACTATAAGACATAACCCTACCGCTTTACCATCGATTCTCTTGTGGGACCTTGCTAGACTCTTTAGGGTTTGGTGTGTCCTGATAGAAGAACTCGACTGTCTTTCTGCAACCTCCCACTATTCGATTGCCTACGGACTCTGGAACGGATACGCATCACCGCCATCCATTCCTCTCTCCTACGACAATCACCCCCTCCCCTGACAAGAACAGGCCCTCACGCAGACTAGCCACCTGCCCCCGTACGTTTCATTCACCCTTCACACGCTAAACTTTTCTTTCCTTTTCAGAACTGATAAAGTGTATTGTCACTATAACTAGCCAGGATTCGTTTGCACACTGAGTAACGTTGAGCCCGACTCAGTGGAGAATACCTAAAAGGAGCGCTGGGTAGATCTTCGGAAAAACCCACCTCGCCGCTGCAGACCACGTGAATAGTAGGGTCTGGATGGTCTAGTTCGCAACAGCAGTACGCTTCCGCCTCCCTGCGCTGCCAAGTAGGTCTGCTTGCTGGTTAGCAAGAAGTGAACTACACTGCTCTCAGCGTAACAGGTTTTCTTTCACCAAAGGTCCTATCCAGGGTTGCACGCCCGGACCGAGGTACTATTGGATTTCATGATGTTTCGACTAGGCCACCCATCACCAGCCATCTCCGACATCACCATCTATCACACCACACCCACCACCCCTTTATCACCGATCTCATCCCTACCTCACCTTTTCGACATGGCAGAAATGGCAGAACCAAGCTATATCCGCCCAGTGACAGCAGAGGAGCAGATTAGTCAGCTCAAGGAGGAACATGACGCGATCATCGCGCAGTTCATGAACATGAAGCAAGACTACGATAAGATGAAGACGAAGGCTGAGAAAGGAGATAAGCGTCAATCACCAAAGATCGCGACGCCACCCCCTTTCACTGGCAAGATGGAGGACGTCGACGCATTCCGCACCGCATGCTATATGTACATGCGCGGCAGAAGCGATGAATTTCAGAATGAGGAAGAGAAGATCATTTGGATCTTATCATTCTTGCAAGGAGGCACAGCCCTCAAGTGGAGAGAAGTTGCCGTTCGAGAAATCATGGACGGAACAATGCCTTTCGAAACAGCAAATGAATTGTTGGACACAATCGAAGAAACGTTCGGAGATCCGAACAAGGAAGACTCCCACGTCTTCAAAATCACAACCATGGTACAGGGTGATAAGACGGCGGACGAACACATGCAAGACTTTAAAATAGCTGCACACGAGTCAGGATATACGGGGAAGCCCCTCGTGTATGAATTCAAACGATCGCTCAACAAAGGATTATGAGAGCGACTAAACAATTTGGAAAGAAGGCCCATGACAATAACAGGCTGGTACAATGAGGCAATGAGATTGGATTGCCAGTGGAGACAAGCAAAGTTGGAAGAACAGATGTTCTCTAACTACCGATTGGGGCAGACAAAGGCCCAAACAACCACAAAGCCGCAGACAGCTGCGCAAAACGACAAACCGGCATGGAAACCGTTTTGGCAAAACCAACCAAAGCCGCAGCAGCTGGCTACCACGGGGAAGAAAGACCCCAACGCCATGGATATCGACCGAGGCACGCGGCCACCGCCCAAGTGCTACAAGTGCGGACGACCCGGCCACATGGCTAGGGACTGCAGGTCAAGGCTGGATATCAGAAATATGACTTATGATGAAATGGCGGGCTATTTTAAAGAAGAGGCTACAAAGAAGGATTTTCCTGAAGAGTCCAAGTGAAACCTCCCCCACTTGGTACTCCGAATCGATTTGACGGACTGACGGTTGACAATATGGACTCTGATAGTAATGATGATATGTTAGTAGATCCTAATGTACACAACGGCAAGGGGTCCCAGACATCTGGGCTTGGCACTCCGGAAGCGTGCTTAATTCCTTGTAATACACAGAGAAAAGTCAGCCAGAAGCCTAAAGAGGGAGTAGAACAGCGGTGTATTATTAGATCAGCACGGGTAGAACACGAGGTGATGATGAATATTTCGATCACCATGCTGGACACACACAGCACAATAAACCAGAAGGCCCTGCTTGATTGTGGAGCAACTGATCTATTTATTGATCGAAAATTTGTATGCGCAAACGGAATAGGGACAAAGAAGCTCCCATATCCGATCAAGGTGTACAACGTGGATGGAATGGAGAACAAAGGAGGAGCGATCGAGGAAGAAGTCACATTGATGATGTCACATAAAGGACATAAGGAGAGGGCGACGTTTGAAGTTTGTGACACCGGAAAGGCCACGATCATCATAGGCCATTCATGGCTGAAAAAGCACAACCCGGACATTGATTGGACCACGGGTGACGTCAAGTTAACACGATGCCCATCGGAGTGCAATGTGTCCATTCGTGCAGCCAAGAAGGAACGCAAACGGAGAAGGATCGCCCAGAAATGGAAGTATAGAGCGACGATGGAAGAGGTCGACGACGAAGAAGAGGATGCACATAGAAAAGGAGGAGTGACAGAAGAAGATGTGCTTTTAGAAGAGAATGACATGATAGAGGAACATATCATCAGAAAAATGGCACGACCAGCCTCATGGGGAAACCAAGATCTTAACCCCCAAACGAGGCAGGGCGAAGAAAAGGCTGTGGAAGAGATGGTACCAAAGAAGTTCCACAAATATCTAAAGGTCTTCTCGAAGAAAGCATCGGAGCGGATGCTGGCCAGAAAGCCGTGGGACCATGCGATAGATTTAAAACCAGACTTCGTACCCAAAAAGGCGAAAATTATCCCTTTATCTCCAATAGAACAAAAGGAGGTAGAAGAATTTATAAACAGCCAAAAGGAAAAAGGGTACATCAGGGACAGCAAATCACCACAGACATCCTCGGTGTTCTTTGTGCCAAAGAAAGATATGAAGAAGCGGATGGTTCAGGACTACTGATACCTGAACACGGGCACGATTAGGAATAACTATCCTTTACCATTGATCAATGAATTGGTAGACAAAGTGGGGAAAGCGAAATACTTCACAAAGCTTGACCTACGATGGGGATACAACAACATGCGAATAAAGGAGGGAGATGAATGGAAAGCAGCGTTCACGATGCATCGGGGAGCATTCGAGCTGTTAGTGATGTACTTCAGATTGATGAATAGTCCGGCAACATTCCAGACGATGATGAATTCGATCATGAGAGACCTGATTGATCGAGGAGTAGTCGTAGTCTATATCGACGACATTCTGATATTCACACAAATGGAGGAAGAACACGATGAAGTGATCGAAGAAGTGTTGAAGAGACTGGAGGAGAATGACTTATTCTTGAAAGCGGAGAAAAGTCTGTGGAAACAATCGGAGATAGAGTTCCTCGGAGTATATATAGGAACTAATGGAGTAAGGATGGACGAAATGAAGACCAAGGCAATCACCGATTGGCCTACCCTGCAAAGAGTAAAAGACGTCCGAAGCTTCTTGGGGTTAGCAAACTTCTATCGGCGATTCATTGACGGATTTTCAAAAATCGTAACCCCATTAAACCAACTACTGTGGAAAGAACAGGAGTGGGAATGGAAGGACGCACAGCAGGAGGCATTTGATAAACTCAAAGCGGCGTTCACATCGGAACAGGTCCTCGTGTCACCAAACCCGGACTGGCCAATGAGAGTGGAAACAAATGCATCCGACTTTGCAACGGGAGCAGTGCTATCTATGAAGTGCGAGGATGATAAGTGGAGACCATGCGCCTTCTATTCAAAATCACTGAGTGACGTAGAACGGAACTACGACGTGCATGATAAAGAAATGCTGGGCATAATCCGCGCACTAGAGGCGTGGAGACATTATTTAGAAGGAGCGAAGGAAAAGATTGAGATCTGGACAGATCATCAGAATCTAAAGTACTTCATGGGAGCGAAGAAGTTGAACAGACGACAGGCACGCTGGGCGCTGTACCTCACGAGGTTCGACTTCGAGATGACCCACAAGCCAGGCGCAACAATGGGAAAAGCCGATGCTCTATCCAGGAGATCAGATCATAAAGAGGGAGTGGAGAAAGATAATGAGGAAGTAGTATTATTGAGGCCGGAGTACTTTAGCATACAGGCGATGCAACAAGGCCATTTAATTATTGAAGGAGAAGAAGAAGAAATTCTAAAACGAATTCGCAAGGCGAAGGAGTTGGACGAATCAGTTGTGAAAGCAGTGGAAGAAATGAAAAGGGCGCTGGTAAAACGCCTCAGATCGGAAGAGTGGAGTGAAGAGCAGGATCTCATACTATTCAGGGGAAAAGTCTATGTACCAAAGGACGTGCAGCTGAGACGCGAACTGGTTCGCTTGCATCACGACACACCTATTGCAGGACATCCGGGACGATGGAAAATGCTGGAGCTGGTATCACGAAATTATTGGTGGCCAGGGATCACCAAATTTATATTTGATTATGTAGACGGATGCGACAAATGTCAACGGTACAAAAACTACCCACAACAACCCGTGGGAAAGTTAATGTCACCAGAGACACCAATGGAGCCATGGAAAAACATCTCGGCGGACTTCATAGTAGGACTACCAGAATCACAGGGCTATAACGCGCTATTAGTAGTAGTAGACAGGGCAAAGAAGCAAATGCATGCCATCCCGACTATGTCTGAGACGAGCGCATTAGGGCTAGCTAAATTATACCGAGACAATGTGTGGAGATATCATGGACTACCAGACTCGATCATCACGGATCGCGGACCACAATTCGCAGCGGAGCTGATGAAGGACCTGAACCAGTTATTAGGGATCCAAACCAAACTATCGACAGCATATCATCCACAAACAGATGGACAAACTGAGCGTATGAATCAAGAGATAGAACAGTATCTCCGCTTGTTTGTAACGCAAAGACAGGATGATTGGTCAGAATGGATTGCAATCGCCGAGTTCTCGTACAACAACAAGATCCATGCGGCAACAAAAGTGTCGCCCTTCTTTGCGAATTACGGGTACAACCCCCGGATGGGAGTGGAGCCGAATCGACAAACAAAGGTTGAGGCAGTGGATGACTTCACCGCAAGGATGAAGCACATACAAGAGGAGGCAACGGCGGCCCTTAACAAGGCCAAAGACGAAATGAAACGCTATGCCGATTATCATCGGGGCGACCCACCAAAGTACAAAGTAGGTCAGAAGGTGTGGCTTGAGACAGACAACCTTAACATCAAGCGCCCTTCAAAGAAACTGGCCGAAAAGCGTATCGGGCCATACACCATAGTGGAAGTCAAATCGTCCAATGCCGTACAACTAAAACTCCCACGAAACATCCACATCCACCTGGTAGTTAATGTATCCCATGTCCGACCATATCAGGAACCCAGAGTACCAGGGCAGGCAGTACCGGAGCCACCGGCGGTAGAAATAGAGGGTGAATTCGAGTATGAAGTGGAAAAAGTCCTTGATTCACGCATGTATCGAGGAAAATTGCAGTATCTTGTGAAGTGGACAGGCTATACCGAAGAACACAACATGTGGGAACTGGTTGATAACCTTGAACATGCGCAGGATTCTATAAACGAATTCCACTGATTACACCCATCAGCACCTCGAAGGATTCAATCAATGGAAGGACTTGTGTTCCGACCAATCGAAAGCTACACCGACACCGAAGAAGAAATGGGTTCATGATTGAATTGGTCATGATCTTCATGAGGACATAAAGATGTAAAGAGGGAGTAATGTAATGAGAACGGTTTATTTAAAACCTTATCAAACCAATCACATGACCAACACATCACGAGACTGTGCAGTAATGACATCATTAGCAGAAGTAGTAACGCATGGCTTTGGCATGACATCATTATTAGGCAACATGACATCATTAGTAGCATGTAGGTAGTGAGGCAACTATGCCACAGTAGCATGAGGTAACCACATGTAATTAGGTATATAATGAGTGAATACAACACCAAAGAACTCTAGTCGAGTTCTCTCGGGTAATCCACTAAACCCTAGTGTGACAGCCTAAGACTATAAGACATAACCCTACCGCTTTACCATCGATTCTCTTGTGGGACCTTGCTAGACTCTTTAGGGTTTGGTGTGTCCTGATAACATGGTATCAAAAAAACCATCACGGAGAGAATGGCACACAACTGGCTTAAGACAATGGGTTATTGATGGAAACTTGAGCCATGTGGCCAGTATGTAGATGGGCACAAATGGAAAGATGTGACTGATCACTGACAAAACACATTCCTTCCAAAATGGAAAGATCTCAAGCACTGTATGTGCACATGGACACAAGATGGAAAACAGGAGCCAGATGAAGTTCCATGACCACACAACTGAAGGGTCATTGTGTGGTTCCATGACAAGTCTACATTTTATGCCCATGACAGACAGAAAAAGCACTGGGTCCATAATTCAGAGAAAGCAGTTCCCTGAGCAAAGGGTGAAGGTGCATCTTTGATGGTTGCTGACTATGTTTCTGCAGACTATGGCTGGCTATGTTCACCCAATGGGAAAGAATCTGCAAGGGTGCTTTTCAAAGCAGGAAAAAATTGAGACAGCTACTTTACCAACAAGGATATTGTACAGAAAGCAGATGTCGCCATGGATATTGTCACAAAGCACTATCCAGATGAAGATCATGTTTTTGTGTTTGACAATGCTACAACTCACCTGAAGAGGGAGGATACTGTGCTTTCAGCATGGAAATGACCAAGGGGCCATTGAACACTTTTGGGGTTGAGGTGACAGTTGTTGATGAAGCTGGCAAGATCAGGTACACTGCAGATGGGAAGCCTGAAAAGAAGACCATCCAAATGGGTCCAGGGTGGCTTCCTGATGGCAGTGCACAGCCATTTTATAATGGGAACGGACGACTTCTTGATCTTGAACCACCACCATCTTGAATTTTCCCATGGTCCTATGGAACCAGAGAAGGAGAGAAGGAGGGTGAACAGAGAATAGAATAGCATCATAATACACTATTCCATAGTCAGACCCTCGTGCATAGTTATGGTACAACCCCCTGCTCCCACACCACCTCAGATGAGGCAAAAAACTGCAATGACAGCACCCAAAAGGACACAGAAAGATGCAGAGAACATGGAAAGCATAAACACTGATGTCTGGACAAAGGAAGAAGCCATCAAGTTCCTGACATCCAAAGAATACCTCATGCCAGGTAAACCCGCAGATCTACCAACCTTATCTCACATCCTCCTACAGCTTGGAACTGCTGCTGTGAGAATGCTGAAAGCTCTGATGGATGGCTTAAGGGTGACCACCATCCTCATGGCAGATGCGGCAGCACAACACATGGCAGAAGAAATCACAATGATGGTCAAAGAGCAACTGCAAGAACACCTAGAAACCTTCACATCCAATGTGGAAACGATGCACGACGCTGTCAAACATGTAACAGGAGCTGCAAAACAAATAACAAAGCTCACAGAGATAAATATGGAAAGAACAATTGCACCAACCACAGGACCCGATGTCACCTTCCAACAAATGACATATGCAAATGTCATACAGCAGCATGTCCCCCCAGCGCATGAATCAGTAGTAGCACAAGGTGAGTTAACCATTAAGCAAATCTTGATACAGAAAGACCAAAATGCTACTGACAATGCACTTGAGAGCCTCACAGAGAAGGACCTCATAACGAAAGTGAACACCACCCTTGACCTCATGGGGATAGAGGCGGCAGACAAACCACCAGGAACTGCTTTCATTGGAGCAAAAAAGCTTAAAAATGGTAGCATGCTTTACCAATTGAACTCAACTAATGCAGGATACTGGATCAAGCAACCGGATGTACAGAGAGCATTCGTAGCGAACTATGGAAGCACCTCTAACATACAAAACAAATTACATTATGTTATAGCAGAATTCATCCCCACCACCTTTGATGCAGGCTCCAGCTATGCACACGCAAAGGTAGAAGAAGATTTGGGCATAGTTGGCGATACAATCACATTCTCAAAATACATCAAGCCGCCCCACCTATGTAATGAAAACCAAAAAGTCGCACATGTCATTGTGGGATTCAATGACCAAAATGCAGCCAACAATGCTATCCAGGCAGGCCTATTCATCGAAGGTAAGCATGTCCATGTGCAGAAAAAACTAATGGAGCCAAGAAGATGCCTCAAGTGCCAAAAGTATGGCCATTATGTACCAGACTGCAAGGCGAACGGTGACACCTGTGCACAGTGCGGAGAACAACACTGGATGGCAACATGTAATGTAAAAGAAACAACTGGTTTTTGTTGCACTAATTGCACAGGCACAGAGGCCAAGGGGCATGGAGCGGCGGACAGGAACTGCCTGACCTTCAAAGCAGAATGAGAAAAGATACAAGAACGAGTCCCAGAAAACAAATACAAGTATTTCCCAACTTTCATACCAAGCACATGGAGTTACTGAACAAACTGGAACACCCCACAGAGAACCAACTATGCCAATAGCAACAGAACACAGAATGGAGCCAGCACAGGGACAATCAAAGCAATCAGCAGCAATCTATTGTTATGAACTGAGGTTGAAGGGGAATCTGCGCGGGAACTGATCAGTAATCCGGAGGGGTATCAAAGAGAACTTGGCTTCAACTTTTAAGAAGTTGCGCCCTTCACTTGTTACGGTGTTCAATTTACTGGAGGATGATTGGGAATTCGAGTAGGGGACCGATTGGAAGTCCAAAGACAAAGACAAGAGGATGGTTAACATATGATAATGTGTGAAACATATGAAATGTATGAAATGTATGATATTCAAATTGCAGAATACAAACGGAATATCTAAGTTTAAATACTAATATGAAATCCAAGATTGGAGACTGAGGTAAGAGCTATGTACATTAGCTGTGGTCGGCAGTACAGGTGGTACCTGAGGTAATAACCTGAGGTAAAATCCTATGAGTAACTACAGTAACTATGTATGAAGTCTACACTATGCACTGGAATGGAAGCTGATCAATCTCAACATATATCAGAGTTTGGAGTGGTGTTCCATTGGAAGTCTGAGTTGGGTGGAACAGAACGTAACAGTATTTCCCCCTTAAGGCCGAGCCTTTGAGGCATGTGAATGTTGAAGTCTAGACTCGGCAATTTGTTTAGAAAATTTTTCACTTCTCCTCCTACCTCCACCACTATGTCCGGCATCGGAACTTTTGACTTTTCTCACATGTCTGCTGCAGATCAAACCAACGCGCTTCTGCAAATGCTAGTACATTCCCAAAAACAAGCGGCAGAGGAATGAATTGTGGAAAATGAACGTATGGAACTGTTAATGTCATGGGCTAAAGGGGGCTTCCTGCAGGGACCGATCGGTAATCCGAAGGGGAATGTAAGGAACTTGGCTTCAACTTTTAAGAAGTTGCGCCCTTCGCTTGTTACGGTGTTCCAATTTGACAGAGGTTGATCGGGAATTCGGGTGGGGACCGATCGGTAGTCTGAAGACTAAGAACAGAGAGGAGAATAATGTATGATAACATGTGATATTCGAATTGAGGGATACAAACGAAATAACTAGGTTTAAATACTATAATAAAATCCGAGGATCGGAGACCGAGGTAATAGCTATGTACACTAGCTGTGGTTAGCAGTACGGGCGGTACCTGAAGTAACTACCCGAAGTAAAAACCTATGAGTGACTACAGTAACTATGTACGAAGTCTACACTATGTACAGGAATGGAATCTGATCGAATCTTGGTTGAAATCTTTCAGGGTTCCATCTGTCTTCCATCGGGAGTCCGAGTCGGGTGGAATGGAATGTAACAGTATTTCCCCCTTAGTGCCTCGCCCACGAGGCACGTGATCGTGTTGATGCCCATTTTAGGTAAGTTGAAAATTTTTTCTTCCTGTCTCCCTCCATCATCATGCCTGAGACCGCAACTGAATGACGCGCCTGTGAAATGGCCGAACTGGCTGCTAAAATGGAAGACTTGCGTCGTCAAGAAGAAGAGGAGGCCAGGAAGGCCGAGGAGGAGGCGGAGGCAGCGCGTCTGGCAGAGGAGGAACGGGTGCGGGAGAAGGCTGCCCGCAAAGCCGCACGCAAGACTAAGCGCAAAGCTGCAGCGGTGGAGGAAGTCGGGGGGTCCGAAGTGGGACCCTCGAAAAGGCCTAGGGTAAGGGAACCCACGGCCGAATCGAGGGCAGCTGAAAGGTCGGCCGATGAAGCGGTGGTTGAGGTGGAGGTACCCGCGGTGGAGTGTGCACGGTAAGTACACAGTCGATTCAGGTGACTCGACTAACTTGTTTTTTCAGATGTAGCCAAGCGAAACGGACTTGCGAGCGGGAAGTCGGTGCCCGCCGCAAGTCTTGTGATGCCTGCTTCCATAAGAAGCAGAAGTGCGAGGGGGCCATCTGGGCAACGGGGAACGGGGAGCCGTCGGGGGCTGTGGTGACTGCTGGGGAAGGCTTGGGTGACGTGGGGACAGCCATCCTGCAAGAGTTGCGGATGCTGCGGGAGGAGTTCTGCCGGCTGGGCAATCGGCTAACCGAACGGTTTGCCGAGGTTTGCCCCAAGGTATGGGAGGAAGAGTGGGACATGGACGAGGACAGGGACTGGGTGAGGGAGGAGACAGCGGCGATCCGCGTGGAAAAAGCAGAGTACTGCGAATTCGTAAGGCAGAGAAGGGAGGCTGAGGAGGGAGTTGCAGAGGGGGTTCGTGGACTCGAAGGAAAAGCCAAGGCAGGGGAGAAGGAGCAAGGCGAGGAAGAAAAGGAGAAAGAAAAAGGGAAGAAATTGGTTGGGCCCGAGGGAGAGGTGGAGGTGGAGGTGGACAAGGAAGGGACAGGGAATGAGGTCAGGGCCGAAGGAACAGCCGAAAATTAAATAGATTTTTTTTTTCTTTTTCTTTTTCTTTTTTTTTTTTTTTTTTTTTTTTTTTTTTTTTTTTTTTTTACTTGTAAAAAAAGGGTGAATGAAAATGTCACATGATATGTGCTGGTGGTGGGAAACAAGGATATTGGGCGACATTGGACGATGGTGGTTCTGACTCTGGTTGCCTAGAAGTTTCGATGGGGACCTGTAGTGAGTTTGATAGAACGGGTCGTGGTGGTAACTCGACCAATGGTATATCGTTATCTTCATAGAGGTTAGTGTCATGGTTAAATCTAACCGATGACGTTGCTTCAAAATCAAAGTCTCTTGGCCCATATACTCTTTCCTGATACCAGCGAGCAAATCTGGCTTGTCCATAGACAACAGCTGCGACAAAGGTGCTGAAAAGGAGCATGAGAAAGATTGTGAGGGGAGAGAATGAGTCGTTGGCCATTATATCGAGGTAATAGTTTTAAAAAAAAGAAAGTTTGTTGGGTAATTTCCACTGCTAGTTCCAATAACGACAGTAGGCTGTAAGTGAAAACGGGAATTTGGTCGGGGATCGACTGTCCGACCGAAAAGACTTGAAAGGGTGAATAAGAGAAGTCCGAAACGACTTCTTGAGCGTGGTCAAGTTCATTGGCTGGTAACCATGAGTTTTCTTCATCTGTTCCTTCGTAACCAGCCCATCGGACATAGTATAGGAGTTTGCTTTTACGCCGATTATCAATCTTGGAATCGAGGATTTCGGCTATCTCGTATTTGATGTCGTCATCGATTTCCACAGGAGGTGGGGGAGGCTGGGTACGATTAGGGATTGTGTTCGGCACCGAAGGTTCTAGTTGAGAAACATGGAAAACGGGATGAATAGCGCGTATGTTAAGACAATTGTCCTAACTCTGAGTCCAAGCGCTTCCTACTGATATAGTCGATCAGAGGTTCAAGGGTTCGTTCTGCTTACTGGAGGCTTTCTCAGTAACATGATCAGTTGTACCAACTCAGAGGCTTTCTGAGTGGTTCGAGAGCGGTCGAACTTGTAGAGTTTAAGAACGTTGATTGCTCAGGTCAAGCTGAAGAGCGAGACCTCTAAGTAATACGTCTTATATACAGTAGAGAGTAGTCCTTATCTACCAATCGGAGAAGAGGGATGGAATCAATGAAGAAAGACAATAAAGGTATCAATAGAGGAAGAAATAGGAGAAAAGTCAGAGAAGAGATATAGCGAAGAAAAGGAAGAAGTAGGGTAAATATCCGCAATGATGGTAAGCAAGATTGAATAGAAAAAAGTGAAGTCCGGTCCATTTGTCTCAGTGAAGGTATTGCCCAATCCATGTAGGAAAACTGTAACATTACCCCATTTTTATATTGGAAATCGCTGATTTCCTTCTATCAAAATCTAGACTTGCCCAATCCCCAAGACGGATGTCGCGAGGGGATGATCAAATCCGTACCCAGCAACGTAGACGTGATAGGATGCGCACGCAATGAAGTGGGTGTAGAAGTCGGGGAGGTTGGTGAAGTCTCATTGAATGGAAGAGGGTCTTCGGGCGGAGGTGAAGAGGAGGGGATCTCGACTCTTAAGGGTGTACCTTGTCGTTCGAACACTGTTTGTCTTGTTCTGGCTGGGGATGGGATGGCTAAGCCAGTAGGTATGGTGATTGGAGGAGGTGGTCGAAGGTCATCTAGTTCCAGTTCTTCGTTCTCGGTGTCGTGGTTGAAACGGACAGTGCTGGTTGTGTTTGGATATGTATGGGGAGATGTCCTTGGGAACCGACGTCTTTGCCAATGAGAGATTTGCAGGAGAACGAAAAAGATTACGACCAGGGTTAGCGCGATGGTGAACATGACGAGGATGGGTTTTATGGGCCAGAAGTTTTCGGGTGATGATGAGTTGGTGCAAGTAGTGGTTGTTTCGCAGGTTGTGGTGATGGACATGTTTTATCGAATGGAAGAAGGGGGAGGATGTTTTTAATAGGGTAACGAATAAAAATCAACAAAATGGAAAGAGAGTATATAAAGGTAATCTACTGAATTTGGTTTTATTTGGGTTTAATG
Source organism: Tricholoma flavovirens (assembly GCA_003313805.1). NCBI lineage: Eukaryota > Fungi > Basidiomycota > Agaricomycetes > Agaricales > Tricholomataceae > Tricholoma > Tricholoma flavovirens. Next base: position 18,374 of record QLOK01003670.1, read on the forward strand.
GTTCCCAATTGGTTCTCCGGTGATGTTCGCCCAAGCGGCGTCGTCGAAGGTGTCGGAGTAGTTATTATCCTGTAGTTCTGGTTTGAGGGTGGGACAATGGATAGAGGGATGTCCCGGGGCGTTCCTTTTGCAATGGATACAGACATTACGAGTACAATAGGCTGGGAAGTGCCCTTTTTGTTTGCAAATATAACAGTAGGGTCCTCTTTTTCCTTTGTCCTTTTTCTGAGCAGATTTATTGGGGGTGAGGATGGGCGAGGGTTGGTTTTTTGGAGGAGGGAGAAGGGGTGCGATAATGGGTAGGATCCCTGCGTCGATAAGAGAGGAGAGGAGGGTGTGTTCTTGTGCCTGAGCATTGGCGACGATGTGTTGGTTGAGGGACCAGGCGTTGTACAGGGGAATGAGGTTGGGGTGTTGGAGGAGGGTTCGTTGGATGGTCGGTTGATTATCGTGGTTGGAAAGGAAGAGGTAGCTAGGAAGGATGTGAAGAGCAATGGGGAGAGGCATGTCGGTGATGATGGTTTGTGATTTTCTTTCTTCTTCTTTTTTTTGTTATTATTATTATTATTTTTTTTTGTCAGAGTTGTTTCTTCTTTTTATAGTCGGTCAGTAGTTCTTTTGTATGAGTCAGGTTGTGTTCTGGTTCCCAGGAATTCTCCGAAGTTGGGTAGCCCTTCCATTTTATCAGGTAGTGGTAACCTCGCGCCTTCTTTCTATGCGCGACTATTGCTTCTACTTTGTATTCTTTTTCTCCTTCAATAAGGTCCGGTGGTGGTTCTGAGAAACTTGGTCCGTGGGTATCGGTTTCGTGGAATGGGGTAAGGAGGGCGGCGTGGAAGACTGGGTGGATTTTCCATTGCTTCGGGAGGTTTAATTGGTAGTTCAATGGGTTAAGGACTTCTTTTATTATAAATGGCCCTTGATGCTTCGGGGCCAGTTTCCTAGAGGGATATGGGGTTTTTAGATTCTTTGCTTCAAGCCATACCTTTTGTCCCGGTTTGAACGGGGAGAAGTTTCGGTGAATCCGTTCTGAGACCATTTGTCTGGCGAGTTCGTGGGTTGCCAGCGCTTCGTCTCGTGCTCTTTGGAGAAGAACGATCCTTTTTTCTAATTCTGGTACGTTAGTCTTCATATAGGGGAGAGGGATTGCCTTTGGTTCGTACCCCATCATGAGGTAGAACGGGGAATTCTTTGTACCGAGTGCGTTCTCTGGTTGTGCGCGAATTCTGCTGTGGGTAGGAGGTGTTTCCATTCTTTGGGGTTATTGGAGCAAAACATTCGTAGGTAGACTTCGATTTCTTGGTTTACCCTTTCAGTTTCTCTGTCCGTCTGAGGATGATAGGCGGTGCTCATGGCTAGTTTGATCCTGAGGATTCATCCGAGTTCTTGGAATAATTGGGAGGCAAATCTCGGGTCTCTGTCGGAGATCAGCTTATCTGGGAGGCCAAACCTTTTATATACGCAGTCCAAATAAAGGGTGGTGGCTCCTATAGCATCAATAGTTTTATTGCATGGAATTAGAATTACCCCCTTCATAAGACCATGGTCTACCACGACCATTAATGCATCAAAACCGTCGGCTTCAGGTAGATCGGTGATGAAATCAGTGGTCACGAGGGCGAACGGGCACGTTGCATCAGATTTGATCGGAGATAAGGGTGGTGTCGTCGGGTGTGTATTGACTTTCATTTGTTGACAAGTCGCGCATCCTTTTACGTAGTTCTTGATAAAAGTGACCATTCCGGGCCACCAGTAGTCTCTTTGCAGCAGTTCCGTAGTTTGCCATTGTCCAGGGTGCCCTCCAGGTAGAGAGTCATGGTACTTCTCTACCAATTGTCTGCGGAGGTTGTCGTCGCTTGGTACGTAACATCTGTTGTTAAAGAAAAGTAGGCTGTTTTCTACCTTCCAGTCTTGCAAGGATGATTTGATCGGCGGGGTCCCTTTTTCTTTGAGGGCTTTTATCGCGTCTTGTACTAAGTCTTCTTTCATGATCCGCTCGGCAAAGAGGTCGTGTATTGCCATGTTGATGAAGTTAACAAACAGGTTGTTTGGTAGGAGGGTGGCGTCTTCATTATCGGTGTCGTTCTCGGGGACATGATCTTCCCTTTGGGATAAAGCGTCGCTTTGCACCATTTGAGATCCTGGGACGTGAACTATTTGGAGGTTAAATTTGGAGAGGAACAGGCTCCATCGGGCCTATCTCCTGTTGAGTTTCTGTGCTGTCCTAAAGTATGTGAGGTTCTTGTGGTCGGATAGGATAGTCGTCAGGTGTTCTGAGCCGAGTAGGTAGTGCCTCCATGTTTCCAGTGATTGAATGATCACTAACAGTTCTCTGTCGTAGATCTCATAGTTCCTTTCTGTTGGGGTGAATGAGTGAGAAATATATCCGCAGGGGTGCCAATCCCCATTAATATCTCTTTGTCAGAGGACTGCTCCTGTCGCCCATTTCGAAGCGTCTGATTCTATTGCGAAAGATTTGGTGGGGTCGGGCATTAGCAATACTGGAGTTTCGGCGAACTTTCTTTTGAGGGTGTCGAACGCTAGCTGGCATTCTGTAGTCCATTCGAACCGCTTAGTCTTCTTTGTCAGTTCGTTGAGCGGTTTCGCCAGGTCAGCGAAATGCCCAATGAATTTCCTGTAGAAGTTTCCGAAGCCCAAGAAGGATCTCACCGCTTTAACGTTGGTCAGCTCGGGCCATTCTTTTATTCCAGCCAGTTTCGTCGGATCCATGGAGATTTTGTTTGGTTCGATGATCATCCCCAGGAATTCTGCCTTTTGTACTCCAAACTTACACTTTTCCGCTTTGAGGTATAAGTCATGTTCTTGGAGTCATTGTAGGACTCGTTCTGTCCTGATCCGGTGTTCGTGTTTCCCCTTGGAAAAGATGAGGATATCATCCATGTAAATGATTACCCATCCTTCATGCAACATGTCTTTGAAGATGTCGTTCATCATCGCCTGGAAGGTGGGGGGTGAGTTGCATAATCCGAAGAACATTACCATTGGTTCGAATAACCCTCTGTTGGTTTTGAATGCGGCTTTCCATTGATCGCCATCTTTTATCCGAACATTATGATATCCCCAGCGGACGTCCATTTTCGTGAACCATTCTGCACCTTGTAATTTGTCCATTAAGTCCCCTACTAAAGGAAGTGGATAAGTGTTCTTCACGGTTCCTTCGTTCAGGTAGCGGTAATCTTGACAGGGTCGGAGCGCTTCAGGTCTTTCTTTGCCACGAAGAAGAAGGGAGATGCCATTGGAGATTTTGAAGGTCAGATATATCCTTTCTGCAGGTTGTCATTGATGAATTCATCCAGTTTTTGTTGTTTGGTGAGCGAAAGAGGATATACTTTACAGTCCTTCAGTACAAAGTCTGGTTTGAGGTCAATTGCGTGGTCCCAAGGTCTCGGATCCGGGAATCGCTCTGATGCCGTTTGTTCAAATACCTTTTTCCAATGCAAGAATTCCGGGGGTAGAAGTTGTTCGAGGGGTTTGTTCTCTTCTTGTTTCGTGCTGTGAGTTAAATGCTGGGATACCGATGTTTTTGCCTTGATCCATAGATCGTTTCTCTCCATGGTCGCGGTTTGTCCTTCTTCTGTGAGGTCCTCTAAGTCGTATTCTTGCGGTCCTTTAACTATATGAAATATGTTAGTGGGCCTGTCCTTGTCTGGGATCTCTTCGATGGTTGGTTTTGGTGTCCTTCTTCTTCCGAGTGTGCTGTGGTTCTTCCTAGTCTTTTCGACAATTCTTCGTATTTGGGCGAGGTGGTGGTCCTCTCTGCATTCGAAGGTGCCTTTCTTCCAGTCAATCATAGGGTTTACCTTTCGTAGCCATGGTAGTCCCAATATTATTGATTCGCTTCCTAATCCGGTGATTAAAAAGGTTAGTTTCTCTTTTCTTCCGTGGATCGTCATTTCCTCCTTGGCGCACCGGGTAATAGTTCCTTTCTTGTTTGGAGTTCTGTCTACATTTTGTACTGAGACCGGTTTAGCTAGTTCATGTAGCTTTATCTTGTGCGTTTCGGCGAATCGGTGGTCCATAAATACTCCTCCTGCACCACAATCAAGGAGGGCTTCAATGTCTTTTCCTTTGTCTGTTCCTACTCTGATAGGCAAATGCATGGATTGACTGTCTAGAGTGGCTAGCAATACAGAGCAGACTGAGAGTTCGGCGGTACCTGGCGTTGGTTCAGGCCGCCTCTTTAAAAACCCATTTCTTCCATGAGTGCGAGGGTCTTCCCTTTCTCTTCCTCGTCTAGTTCTCCCAGAATTGCTTTGATGTTTGCATAAGCTTCTGCCCCTTTTCTTTTGAAGAAGCGATTCATTTGTTCGGGTCGTCGGTATTCACGGTTGTTCATCGGCTGATTTGATGGTGGGAAACTCTCACGCTTGTGATCAGCGGCTCTATGGCCTGGGCCGTGGCATACAAAACAGAGCCCCTTCTGCATATGTTCGGTTCGTTCTTGCTGGGACAGTCGATTTATCTCCAGCGTCGGTTTTGTAATCTAGGGGGGTGTGGTTGTTTTCTTTTCGTAGGTTTCTCGCGCTTTTCCTGCGATGGCCTTTGCTCTTCTCCAATTCCCATCATACTTTGATGCGGCCTTGATCATCCCATCTAAGGTGGTCGGAATGTTTTCCATGGTGAAAATCTTGTCAAGTAGGGCTGGTTTCAGTCTGTCCATGAAATATTCGATAAGTGTGGTGTCTTCGGTGAGTCCAGATCTTCCCTTCAAAATAAGGAATTGGCTGATATAATCTTCCAGGTCATCGCCCTGCTTCAGGGTCTTCATCTCTGTTCGGGCTGATCCCGCATCATCTATAGGGGAAAAAGCTTCTTTTACTTCTGTCGCAAATCCTTCCCAAGTTCCCAAATTCGTCCTATTCCCTCGTTCTAAGGCCCATGCCGATGCCGTTCCCCCATTCATAAATGAGAGAGCAAAAATGATCCGCTTCTTGTTGGTGTCATAGATCGCCTCGTTCACCCGGAGGAAGAAAGAAACTTCTTGGAGGAATTTCGTCGTCTTGGTCCGGTCTCCGGTGAGATCTGATGGTGCTCTGATCTTAATTTCTCTGCTTGCCATGTCGGTGTATAGGTCACTGTCGTTGTCGAGGAAAGTAAGTTTCGGTGGTTCTGGGGTTTCTTGTTTGATCTCTGTTGGTCCTTCTTCTTCTTCGGCTGGGAAATCTGTTTCTGTCAGGAATCTTCCTGGTTGTCCTGGTTCTGACTTCGTGAACCACTTTCTCTGAGTTTCTGAAAATCTAGTCTGTTTTCCTAGGTAGCTATACCAAAGTCTGTCTGTGGTGGTCGCTCCTCTTGGTGGTCGATCAGCGGACTGCTGTCTTCGAGACGTGGTTGCCTACTCTTGAGGTAAGAGGGTGTTTAGTATCAGCTTGACCTTTTGTTAAGACAATTGTCCTAACTCTGAGTCCAAGCGCTTCCTACTGATATAGTCGATCAGAGGTTCAAGGGTTCGTTCTGCTTACTGGAGGCTTTCTCAGTAACATGATCAGTTGTACCAACTCAGAGGCTTTCTGAGTGGTTCGAGAGCGGTCGAACTTGTAGAGTTTAAGAACGTTGATTGCTCAGGTCAAGCTGAAGAGCGAGACCTCTAAGTAATACGTCTTATATACAGTAGAGAGTAGTCCTTATCTACCAATCGGAGAAGAGGGATGGAATCAATGAAGAAAGACAATAAAGGTATCAATAGAGGAAGAAATAGGAGAAAAGTCGGAGAAGAGATATAGCGAAGAAAAGGAAGAAGTAGGGTAAATATCCGCAACGATGGTAAGCAAGATTGAATAGAAAAAAGTGAAGTCCGGTCCATTTGTCTCAGTGAAGGTATTGCCCAATCCATGTAGGAAAACTGTAACAGCATAAGTGTTCAGGAAGCCGAAGGGTAACCGAATGAGAGCCGGGATGGGCTATGATCTCGAATGGTCCTAGGTACTTCTCTGAGAGCTTCTTTGAAGGTCTAGTGGTATTGATGTTTTCTGCGCGAACAAAAACCTGTTGACCAATTTGGAAATCCGGTGCAGATTCCTGTCATCGATCCGCAGGACCTTGATAACGCTTTTGAGCTGCTGCCATTTGATTACAGAGATCAGCGTGAAGTTCTTCAAGATCGATAAGAAATTCGTGGGCCTTGATGGAAGCTAACTCGCGTTCGGGGAAGACTGTAATGTTTGGGTGATAGCCTTTGTTAGCAAAGAAAGGGGTTACACCAGTAGTAGCACTAGGGGAGTTGTTGTACGTGAATTTGGCAAGGGGTAGGATTTCCGACCAATTGTCTTGTTGGTAGTTACAGAGAATATGAAGGTATTGTTCCAAGGTTTGGTTAAGACGTTCGGTCTGACCGTCGCCTTCCAGGTGATA
>QLOK01003673.1:0-27829 GCA_003313805.1 Tricholoma flavovirens
CCAATGGCATGCTCGACACGAATGCGGATCTTCGAAAGATGATAGTTGAAGGTCTTCTGATCTGGATTAAGCTCGCGCTTAGCTGGCTTTTTGAATGGTGATACAGACCATGTTTCGGATGGATAGGCCGAGTCTGCCCACATCCATTCACCCAGCCCAAAGATGCGCTCGTGTTCCTTGCAGGTGCGTGTGCTCCGGAATGCCCACGAATCATGTACACTACCAGTATGCCCAACAGAGTAGTCCACAATCATCAAGTCATGAGGCGTAGTAACAAACTATAGGTGTCGTCGTGAGGATCTGAATTACTGAGACAGTAAGTAAAATGTACCTGACAGTCCATTGAGTAAGTTCCATCCTTGTCAAACCATGCATCACCGTGCAACCCTGGACGTTGATAGAATGGAAATTTCGACCCATCACCCAACAAAAAACCACCACGCCATTCAGAGCACACAGTTTCACCAACATATGCTTTTGACTTTTCCTTTTCCGCAGCATCGGGGAGATGAATTGCTTTATCGTGACATGAAAGAAGGGCAACCATAACATGGTCTGTACATTTCTCAACCCCACCAACAGAAATTCCCGCCCACTGTGCAGTATCCTCTGGAGACGAAGCATTTCCATAGTGCCCAGCACGAAAGAGAAATATACATAGCTGGATATGTACTGCTAGTTGGCTATTGTTAGAGTTGTTGTAAAAGACTGGGTGGTCTATGATGCGGCTGACGAGACCGTCAACAGTCTGTGGCTCAACGCGAAGTTTACAGCGGAAGCGTTCGGGGCTATGAATCCTCCAGTGATCGAGAAGATGGAGCTGGGAGGACTTCGGTATAGATGGTGCAGGGTGGAGAACACGAGTTGTCACAATTTCATTCCACAGCTCATCATAGCGTCGCCTCCAGTTGTGATAATATTCCACCTTGAAATCAGATATTGAAAACATGCTATCAGTGTCACTGTCAGAACCAGATGTAGGAAATGGATTGTCAGAATGCATGGATATGTCGGATGAAACATCGATATCAGGTGTATCAATGGAGATTGGGGATGCAAGGTCGGAGACTTCAGACATCGAATCAGAAGTCGATGTCCCTGATGATGACACATCTGACAGTGCAGAGGCGATGAATTGCTGGAAGTGTTGTCGCTGGATTGTGCGGCGGTGTTCCATAAGTTCCTGGAGCATAACAGTGCGTATTGTTGGTGTGGGCATCTTGCTCACCAGTGGACAGACACGTCAACATCACAGTTCTAAGGCGGTGTTTGAATATGCTGAGCACCTGCCTGTCTGCCGAACACAGTGTAAAATGCATTTTGTTGTCATTTTTGATATGTGTGCGTTTCAGAGCGTTCACAGTAGCCATTCTTCACGTCATTTTTCATTTCATTTTTTGCATCATTCTGATCATTCTTCTGCCAAACACCCGAAAATGATCCAAGAATGAAGCCGAAAATGAGCCGAAAATGGCCCAAAAATGTTTACTGTGAACAACCCTACTGCCTGTTTGGCTGAGTGGAAAAATTTAATGTCTGTTTGGAGACCCCATGTTTGCTATAATCTTTTAGGGGACTTATCAAAAATCTGGCTCAGACTAATCCACATTCCATGTGGATCCACACAGAACACCAGGGGGAGGGTAAATTACTGGTATAGCTCTGGGGACTGAGTGATAAGGCAGTATCAAATGAGGATTGACAAGAGTGGGCCTTGTCAACAGGGGAGGAGGAGCATTCATGTTGGGTGACCTTGGGCTCCACAGGGGCATTAGGTCCAGAGATACCACAAGCAATAGGACAAGTGATGGAGCAGGTGAAAGGGCTTGAGATGGGATGGCCAATGGGAGTGATTCCTGGTTAGAGGGAGGAAGGCCCATTGAGATACTATGTAGCTAAAGGTGTAGCTGAAGGAGTTGGAGCTCATGAAGGGTCGGCTGTGGATAGCTCTGTATTATTCATGAGTTTGAGAAACTGAGGATGTCATGACAGGGAAAGGAAGCATGCTGGAACTTGAGGATGGGATGATCCAGAAAGGTGGGAGCATTGTTGGGCAGTCAGCACCCCAGTCAACACTGTCCAGCATCACCATTGTTGATGTGGCAGAAAGAATATGTTGGAGGCTGGAGGCTTCATCAGGAAGCACCATTGGCTGGCACTCCTCCATTGCTATGCAGTCCATAAGCTTTCTATGATGCTGATGAAAGTCATAGTACATACAATAGCATTTCTTGAGGAATTGTCCAAAGATCAGAGCAAAAAAGTGTTTGATTGCAAGCTGCTCAAATTTGCCAAAGGTAGACTTCATTGGACCAGATGTCATTCCTGAATGCATGCTGGAGGAAATTATGGCAGGATGATGAGAATGGGCCGAAGATTTAGTATGAAGTGGCTTACTTGATGACATTGATCCAACCACCATCTGCTGGTTCAGGGCCCCCAATGAAAAGAGAAACCTTCTTTCCCATGTACTCACAAATCAGGTTCAGTAGGGGCTGTGCAAATGAAACAATGTGCTCAATGCATCTGAGTGACTCAATTAGCGATCATGGATGTCTGACAAAAATAAGCCTGAATGTCCTGTTGGCAATCAGCTGGCTCTGTTGATGTGGGACCTGCCTTGTTTGGTTTCTGGTAGTTGCATCACTTGTTGAACTCTTTGTGAATGAGTGTCTTATTTTCCTTCACCCAGAGGTTGAATCACACAGCCTGCCAAGGCTTTGTGACATTGTTGCTGGTGAGGCATGTCAATGGCATAGGGATGAGACCCTTGAGAGAAGTTTCCTTCATCAAATCGTCATTTGCTGCCATTGTTTATGCAATGAGAGCAATCCAACCAGCAGGTTGTGTGCATGCTTGGCATGTGATGGGAAAATTTGTTTGATTCCCTGTGTGATGCCACATCCTTCACCAGGGAGCAACCAGGGAGTTCATGTTTTCAGTGCAACTGAAAACTTTACTGAAATTACAACTTCCATGAAAATTTAGGATGGCCTGAAATTGAACCATAAACTAATGATTAAAGGCATCCTGAATCAATTGTAGAGATTACAAGTTTAAGTACTGTTTTGAATAGTGCTTAAAGGTCTGGTCTGGTCCCAGTTTTTACCCTCCCCAAGGGAGGACTGGGACCAGAACCAGTTCTTATATTTCACAATTTCTACAAGAACCAGACTGGTGATACATCCACCTCACACCTGAGCTCTGGAGATATGCAGATACTTTTCGCATTGCACATTACAGCTCTGCACAACAGTATGAACATCCACAAACAAGTTTGAATGCATTTCATACAGTTTTTGAGCAACATCAAGTGATATTGAGCCCTTCAAACATCTTTGATTCAACTTAGAGCATTTGCATGAGTCCCTCATACCTCATATGACCCCATCTGAACCTCATTTGACAAACATTGATCACATTATGCTTGATTGAATGATCTTGAATAGTGATATTGAGCTCTAAAATTTTCTTGAACTATTTTGCTCGAGCTTGATCTTCTTTGAACTTCCTCAAGTCTTTTCATGATGCATTCAACAAGCCTACCAAGTCTATTTGAACAACTTACAAGCCATCTGCATGTCTTCAAACCCTCCTCAATCATCATGGGTTTGCAGGTGTGCATCAGGCAGGTACAAGGACAGGTCTGCTGAAAGTGTTGGAATTTTCCTCAAAGTAGATGCAGAACCCAGGGTGAAGCTAGGCACACCAACTAAGCAGAGCCCATTGTTACAAGTGCTCGAAGAGCATGAATACAAAAGTAACTACTGTATGTACTCAGAATAAGGTTTGAACTCTGAAACTACCTAGTCAGCCACATGGAACATACCAGCTGAGTATGATATTCCTACAGCAAAGTACCTGTTCAAAACCTGTACCTGTGCAGTGGGTATGGCAGGTCTTTTCTTTTTCTACTTACACATTGTCAGTGCTATATTTACTGGTTTAACCTTTTCTTTACTTATCTACTGTTTGTAGGTACTAATATACTTAGGGGAAACTGATGCCCTGAAGAAAGGGGAGCTTGTGGAAGCAGGATATTATATATTAGTTTATGTTTATTACTGTTTGGTTACTTTCTTCATGGTGTCACTTCCCCCTAAGTAAATAAAAGGTTTGTGGGACTCATCTGAGTGCTGAAACCAGTAAATGTAACACTGGTGACATGTAAGTAGAAAGAAAAAACCTGCTGTACCCACTACCCGCAAGTAGCTGTACCAATACCCATGAGTGCAGGTGCAGGTTTCACATGGGTACAGGTGCAGGTAGAGGTTGAGTCACCTGCAGGTTACCCATGACAAGCACTATTCATTGATCAACTTTGAACCAGTTTGATTGAACTTCAAGCTACTTTGTGCACTTCAGCAGCCATATTCATTATCATCAGAGACTCATACCATCCTCCCACACCTCACAACATCACATGACAGGCTTTTTGGAACCAGAACAATAGATAGGATGGCTATTGGAAGGACATGAGAGGATTTTCAAAGTATTTCAGACTCATCAAAGGGAACATGTGTTTCCCCACATGGACTCATTTCATTTGTCTCATCTTTTGCATCATTCCATCATTTACCCATCATTGTTAGACCCATGAGATTGTTTACATCCCACCTCATATAGGCCTCATGTTTTATTTCCTTTTTAGTCCTAAGTTTTCAAAACCTATATAACCTTGTATTACCTACCTTTTCCAACAAGAACCATTTGCCTTACTTCTCTATCATCTGATTTGAGAGCTCCCACTCCTGAGTCCAAGTCTCTCATCTTATCTCGAAGATTTGCAAAATTGTTGTATCTGCATCTCAAACATATCAAACATTGTCCAGTCATCACAACTTGTGTATTGGTACCTATCAAAGCCCCCATCCCCATCATCCACATCCTATTTCACATATTTAACCCATTCTTTGAACATTTCAAACTTTTATCACAACCTCAAACTTTTATCACAATCTCAAACATTCTTTGAACCTCGATCATCGAACATCCTCAAAATCTCTTGCTCTTAGTTTGTATAACCTTGATTTACCTTCCTGAATTTTAGGACCACCTCACTACCTTCCTCTAACCCATGTTATACCATACAAAGCCATTTGTAGGGTTTTGTGTGGGTTTCCTGGTTGAGTATTATCACCAGACCCTATAGGACTGGTCTGGGGCACTCACATATTGGTATGTAGACTGGCTTGACTGGTCCACTAACTATATACTGTACAAAAAACTAATGGAACAAAAAAGAAGAAAAAAGAAAAACCACCAGGCTGCAAGCAGGGGCTTGCAAGGCTGAACATGGAACTGAAGGGACCATTAGTAGAAAGTAAAATAATAATAAGAAAAGAAAATGGCCCCCTCCATCTCATGTTTCAAGGGGGGCATGGTGTCAGTAGTTGAAAATAAGTCAACCCTGTGAGCAGTGGCTTGTGAGACTAGATGAGGGAGGGGGCAGTGGGCAGGGTGGTGGGTATTGGCAGTGCTGATGTTGCATCATCCCCTTGTTGTGGGGTCTGGCAGCAGTAGTCCACCCCACAAGCAGTGGCTTGCAAGGCTGGACATCTGTTCATTGCCATTGTTTGTTGTTTGTTGTTATTGTCATCATTCATCATTGTCATTGTCATTTGATAATCATCATTTTTTTGTTATTGTTGTTAGTGTTTAAAGGTCTGGTCCTACAAACTGGAAAAAAACTGAAACTGAACTGAACTGAACTGAAGTCTGGTTCACCAGGTGGCTATTTATAGGACCAGTCTTTTGCAGTCCAGTGTAATGATGGCACATAGTTACATCTATTCACTCATATTTACCACACATGCACTAACAGATGGAAGGGGATGAATGGCACTTGACTATTCACCATCATCTACAACTAGTAGCACTACAGCTCACTACACTTTGGAATCCACATCCTGGGCTTGTTATATCTTGGTCTTGCTAGCTTGCCCTCTCATGACCAGTGATTTCTCATGCTGGTAGCATGAGGTTATACTTTTTTTTAACACCACCTTCAAGAGGGACCAACTTGTACTTCTCACTTTTTGTTGGTATCTCACACCTGCTATCAACTTGGCTGTTGTGCATATCATGGCCTTGAAGCTGCTGCCCACCCTGCCATTGACACATCATGAGACCTTGGGTGTCCTTGACACAACCTCTGCTATGCCTGAAACCAACACACCTCCTGGTTCTTCACTGCTGCTTCCTGTTTTCTTGCCATTATCACCATCTCCAGGTGCAGCCACTGTTGAACATCAGTCTTGGTTGAACTCTGGTAACACTCCATCTGTCAGGGCAACACCAAATCCACATGAGGATCTTCTTGCGGGCTCTACAAGAAGATGTGACGAATATAGAAAGGGGGATCAAAGTTTGATGTGATGGGGTAATAATAGAACAGTTGGTTGATGAAGGCATTTCCACACACAATGTGATGGTGGGATACAATGCAAGTGTACAGTTGCGTACATATTCTAAATATAGGGCACATGAGAATAATCCATCTCACGGTCACATTCATTGATAATTTTAATGTTTTATGGTGTGATACTACTGCGAAAAAATGAGAAAAATTATAGTATGTAACTGTACATGTTTCCTAACATTACCCCTTTTTTGTTCTTCGACTTCCAGGCGAGAGATCGTGTGATAATCGGGTGCCGTGAAATTGTGATATGGTCCGAATTTCAAATTTTCATACTCCACTTGTGCTATCCTTCGCAGTGCATTAGGATATTTATTGTAAAAATCATGCATAGCATCTTGTGCATTTCTACAATTATCCTCGGGTTCCCAGGAGTTATTTTCATCTGTATAGCCTTCCCATTTTACCAAGAATTCAAGTTTATTACAATGCAGCTGTGAATCGAGAATGTATTTGACTATAAATTCAGGTTCACCTTCTACTTCAATAGGTGGTTGTGGAGTAATTTGTTGTCCTGGTATAATTGTTGGTTTGTAGGGTTGTAAGCGAGAGACATTAATTGGTGCATCAATTTTGAATGATGACAGCAATTTTAGCTCTACTGCATTAGGCGAGATAATTTTAGAAATAGGATAGGAACCAATATGTTTCTCCATCAATTTTCTAGATGGGCATGTCATATGTAAATCCTTGGTACTAAGCCATACTTTGTCTCCAATTTGGTACCTGGGTGCATCTGCGCATGAGCAATCAGCATAGCACTTCATATTATCGCACACCTCAGATAATGCTGCCTCCTTCTCAATTTGTACATTTGTGATCTGCTGTACAGAATCCTCCACTGCTTGTACTTCACATTCATTCTCAGTTCAAATCCCATATGAGGGTTATACCCATAATTAGAATAAAAGGGTGATAACCAAGTAGATGACTGGAATTTATTATTGTATGAGAATTCAGCGATTGCCAGCCGCTCTGGCCAATCAGTTTGGCCATGATCAGCAAACAACCTCAAATATTGCTCTAAATGCTGGTTCATTCTCTCTGTCTGCCCATTGGTTTGGGGATGATATGCTGTAGATAATTTGTTTTGAATACCCAAGGTTTTATTTAGTTCCTTCATGAATGTGGCTGCAAATTGGGGTCCGTGATCAGGAATAACTGTATTTGGTAATCCATGTAATTTCCACACATGATTGCGATATAGGCACACCAAGCCTAAGGAACTTGTTTCCTCAGTTGGACTTATTTAGTGAAGCAATCACATATGACTAAAATAGAATCTTAGCCTTGTGCCTCATGAAGTCCAGTAATGACATCTACTGAGATATCAATCCAGGGTCCTGTTGGGATTGGATTTGGCATTAATTTCCCAGCTGGCATTTCTGGATAGGATTTGCCACATTGACAAGTATCACAACCCTCCACATAACTCTGTATGAATTTAGAAATTCCTGGCCACCAATAATTTCTCATCACTAACTCCAGGGTTGTCCATCTGCCTGGGTGTCCAGATATGGAAGTATTATGACATAATTGGACAATTTCCTTTTGCAACTCAATGTCCTTTGGTACATACACCTTTCCTCTGAACAATATTAACCCTTGTTCTTCACACCACTCTTCTCCTTTAATAGTCTTTTTCTTCTCTCCTTTCATCTCTTTCACAGCCTTTATTACTTCCTCATCCATATCAGTACAGTTCCGAATTTTTGATAGCATTTCTTTTTTGGAACCATCTATTAATAGATGACCTTGACGCATCGTGCATATATGGAAATATTCAGGCTTCAACAAGGTAATATCCTTGTTATCATTCTCTACCCCCTTTTTATGATCAGGTCTCCATGATAATGTGTCAGCTTTTTCATCAAGCTTCCCAGTTTGTGAATTAAGTGGAAATTGAAGTGTGATAAAAATAATGCCCAATACACTTGTTGGCAATATAATTTTTTGGTGGACATGAAGTATTGGAGATTCGAGTGATCCATCCAAATTTCCAATTCATGTTTTTCCCCTTCCAAATAATGTCTCCATGCCTCTAACACTCAGATTATTCCCAACATTTCTTTATCATGGACATCATAATTCCTTTTTACATCATTCAATATGCAAGCACACTTCATGTGATAGACATTTAGCAAAAGCCAGAGAAGGTTGTTGATTTGGTAGAAGTGATGAGGGAAGGAATAATGGAATGGTCTCAGCTGCGAGTGATTCTTTGCTTGATTGTATCTCTGATAAAAGATTGGTATAAATCACTGAGACAAGGGAACCAGTTGAAGGAATATAAGCCAATTGGACCTCTTGCCAAAGATTGATATGCATCATAAGAATGCGGTACTTTTTCTTCTAAATCTGCCAGCTGGGTTTGTGTCTTGTACTTTTTCAAAACTTTGATGTTGATGCATCTTGAATCAAACAAGTTAGAGAAAATATTACCAAAACAAATTGAAATTACAAACTGCCTTTCTTCAAGTTCTAGTCCAGTTGTAAGAAAAGTTGTTAAACTTGTCATATGAGTTGCAACTTCTCCCTGAGTAGCTGAATTTGATCTTCTTTGGTGAGTTCAAGCTGCACATCTTGTAAAGTAGTGCTGGCTGAAGTGACACTAAAAACCTTATTGCAAGAAGATGAATTCCTACTTACATCATCCTGGTTCCAAATATGGATTTGGTTTTGAATGGTCTTTCTTCCAAACATTAATCATTGTTTGCCAGGCAGTAATTGTAGCTGGTTGGAAAGTCACTGAAAACTGATCAAACAGCTGCTGATGCATTGCATGCATTCCAACTGTCTTTTTTAAGTGGCATAAACATTCTTGACCTATTATAAACATGGTAATAGCTTATTGAAGGGAAAAAACAAAAACAAAAAAAAAACTCATGGAAAACAAGTAAGTATTCTTCCAAAATTCAAACCACCCCATTGATTATTTCAAGTCTCATGATGGGCAGCATCAGGACAATCCAAGTTTGACTTAAACCTCCTTAAAGTTCTTTAAAGTCTCCTTATTATGCTTATTGACCATTAAGCAAAATAAGCATGAAATTGAATTATTTTAAGGATGAAAGAAGGAAATTAAGTAGCAAATAAGTAGGGTCTTCTGCTTAATTTCATGCATAGTTTGCTTAATGGTCAATAAGCATATGAAGGAGACTTTAAGGAACTTTAAGGATGTTTAAGTCAAACTTGGATTTTCCTGATGCACCTGGACCCATCTCCTGTATACTTGGACCCAAAGGATTTATCCTAGCCCATGTACTCTCAACTTCTTCACCACAAGTATGCCCAACTCCATCCCAAAAGCCAAGTCCAAAATCTGCCTGACAATCAGGACCATGAGCATTGATATGCCAACTAGGGACTCCAAACTCAATAACAGTTTCTTTACTCAGCTGTAGTGATGTGCAAGGCTCGGCCCAAAGCCCTCAAGCCCCGGCTGCCGGGCCCTATAAGCCTGAGCCGAGCCGAGCCCTGGAGCGGGCTTGGTAGGGCTCACGGCTTGGCTCGATGTTTCTGAAGCCTGAGCCGAGCCCTCGAGCCCCGGCTTTGTGGCTGTGATTAACTCGTGCACCATCTCTACTCCTCCCTTTGTCTATTGGAAGATCCTGGTGTACAGCAGCAAGCAATTGCTTGCTGACTGACTTACAGGAGCTGCTCAGATGGGGTTGGAGCAAGGGGCAACAGATGCGAGGAGCACAGTGACGAGTGACGCAAAGTCAAACCCACGAGAAACATTGTGCATTAACTGATGCAATCCCCACAAGTGATGCGGACGCGTCATCCGCTGCGTGGATCTGAGCGTGTAACTCAGTTAGTGCCCGTGATTCCATCGTCCTGTGGTGATGTGGTGACACAGCTGCTACAGCATTATTTCGAGAGATGGTAGTGTGTCAGCGCGTGGGCAGTGCTATTGGGATTACTATGTGCGTACCTTGCGGGTATCCTGATCCACATGCCTTCCAGTTTTTTCAATTGTGCGTCACTGGAAGATATGGCTATGTTTTGGATGCAATAAGTGATCATCATGAGAGACAACAAAGTACTGACCTTGTTTAGAGTTCTTCACCAATTCCTGCTTAATCTTGTGGTTTTCCTTTGTGCTGGGGGGTACAGCTATGATTGTAGAATGCAATAAGCAACTGTCAGGAGGACAAAGTATGGACCTGGTTTACGACCCTTCAATAATTCCTGTTTGATTTTCTTGTGGTTTTCCTTTGTGCTAGAAGATACACCTGTGTGTTTTAAATACAATAAGTGATTGTCACACAGGAAGACAAAGTACAAGACCTGGTTTATGACCCTTCAATACTTCCTGTTTGATTTTCTTGTAGTTTTCCTTCGTGCTAGGAGATACAGCTGTGTTTTTTGGATGCAATAAGTCATCGCCATACAGGAAGACAAAGTACAAGACCTGGTTTATGACCCTTCAACAATTCCTGCTTGGTTTTTGCAGCAGATGTGCTTGATGTCAATTTTGCCTTGGCAGGTTTAGCTGAGTGAGACTTCGGGGCCATTGATCTCGTCATGGGGAACAACAAGGTGAAGCTTGTTTATAAGCATGAGCAAGGATATGTTCCATCGATAAACCATATGTAGATGGGGAAATTGTCCATGCAGTTAGTTACTGGCAACACTTCTAGTGCGAGGGTCATTTTGACCTGAGAGTGGCTGCAACCTGCATTTACATATCCAATGAATTGAGCAGGAAGAATTATTGAGTGACTACTTGGCATGGATGGTGCATAACATACTGAACCTGCCTGTATCCATGGTGAAAAGGTAAATGTGAGTCAGATCTTGTATGATGCACGGAACCTGCATACCTACACACCCTAGTGAAAAGGATTGAAGTTCTAGTGTGTGGTGATCCAGACTCTTATTTATATTTGTTATAATTCAATTGTTTTACCTTCCGACTGGCCCTTATAAGGGACCAGTCTTATGTAATTAATTGACATCTTTTATACTTTACTCTACTACTCGAACAATATACGTTATTCATGTTCATGTAGTGTGAAGTCTTGAAAGACCCCCCATGACTCACTACACTTTTTTGAACACTACAACTCATATAGAGTTATACTTGACATCGCCCCATCAGCGATTGTCATCAACACAACCCTGATCTTCTCCTGCGAGGGAGAAAATTCTCGATGTGATCTGCGACAGAAGCATCTCCGTCGCGAAAGGTGCACAAGACCAATTTTAATTTTCCACTGCTTAGAATCGACCCCCTGCAATCAGAAGAATCAACCCTGCACACAGATTTTTTTTTTCTCTTTCTCCATTGCTGAAGAATTCGAACAAACCCCCAACCATGGTTCCCAAGACCAAAACAAGGAGTAGAGCAAAGCCTGCTAGCAGGCAACTCACAGAAGAGATGATGAATCAATCTCCAGCCGGCTCTGGATTTCCTGGGCGTCCCCCAGGTGAAGAGAACCCCACTTGACCACTTGAGGTGCATACAAGCACCTCGTGGATAAATCCCTCTCATCAGAAGGATCCCACACCCCTTGAAGCACATATAACCGCTTCGAGGCAATTAGAATCGACCTCCGCCGGTCTAAAAAACTGCAAAGATGCTGCTGACAGCGACGTTCCAAGAAATATTTCTCGTCGAAGAGTAGTCGACGAGACAACCTATCCAGCCCCGACCTTCACGCCAGATACACCCAACCTCCTGGGTTGAGTGACTCGAGCCCTCGATTTAAAATCGACCGTACAACTCCGTTCAATGGCCCACACAATAGTTGGGAGTATGAGACACCCCGACTGTTTGCGGCACACTGGCCTACCATGCTGGCATCATTGCCAGTATCGCCAATGTCCGAAAGCGCCAGGCTATGCCGACACGAAGAGAAGAAACCTCTGGAGGCCCAGCCTCGAGGCAATGAATCCGATATCAAAGCAGAAGTCGAGCACCTCGCTCAATTCGCTAATGATATATATGTCTATTGCAGGGAAGCAAAGGACACCGAACCCAGGGAGTTGGATTTCCAACTTCGTGAACTGGTTAAACACTACGCCAGTAATTTTCCCTAGAGGCCTATCATCCCTCACTCTACCCAGAATGCGGAGCGAGGGGGCCACACCACTGACAAGCACAATAGCACTTGTCTAGATGCACCGAAGGGACCTTTTAAGAAGAAGGTCCATTACATCGACAAGATCGGATTGCCCTGCAGAGGATTCGCAATGGCGACCTCCAGGACGGACAATCCATGTCAATCCCTGATCAAGGGATTCAATTCGACAAGAAGGGCCACCCTTGGGACAAGGGTGACCACCATCATCATCAAGACCGATCACCGACTAGGAGGCCTAAACAGCCAGCACAGAGTCATGCTGGCCGTGGAGGAAACCCTGGCAGAGACGGGGACAGTTCTGACATGAGTGGAAGTAGTCCCGACTTGTCATATCATGGAACGAGTGATGAAACCACTGTGTCCTCCTCCTGAATGGAGGAAGACACCTTCAGACAAGCCTCGTCTGGCAACGGACATGGGGAACACACTCGCAGTCATTCCAGACGAAACCCATCTGGAAATTCAAGAAACTGGAACTGGACCAGTAGCCCTTACTGGTCTACAACTTCCCATCCCGATTCGTATCAGGAAAAAGGCTCTCACCGCCCCTCAAAATACTTTAGGGACATTCATAGAAAGATCCATAGGCAGATCGATAATAAGGTCTCTGTCTCATCTGACACAGTTACATCTGGGGGCAAGAACAGCCCCAGAGTTCCTAACCCACCCAAGTATGGTGGATTGCCTGACACTGAAGAATTTGAACGATAGCTGAATGCCCTCCTTCGGTGGCTAAAGGTGAACAAAATTTGCAGCCCTGAGCTTGACTCAGACTGCATGGAATTCACAGCAATGTTCCTTGAGAACACCGCCCTTACTTGGTTTGAGGACAGTGTTGATGGTGCATACTGTCAACAAGCAGCTTGGACTTTCAAGGAAGTCATTACCGGCTTATATGACCAGTTCATGCATGAAAATGCTACTCACAATGCGACCGATAAGTTTTGGCATGTTGAGTATAACGCTGAGGAAGGTGTTATGAGCTATTACCACAAACTGGAATGATATGCTACCAGAATGATTCAGGCCCTGGATCCTTTTACATTTAAAACACAATTGATGGCGGGGCTACCTGCGAACATCATATCCTTTGTATTGGACAAAGGATGTTCCACCAAGATGAGCTCAGCAGATGATATCCTTCACTATGCCTGCCAGGTGGAGGAGGTTGGAAAAATGAGGAGACGCTTCAACAAGAAGAAGCGTATAATGGATTCAACAAGGTCAAAGACCACATCTTCGACCAAGCAATCCAAATCCAAGGACCCTTCACCAGAAAGGTCAAGCGAACAGTCTCGCGACTGCTCTCAGAGACACGATAAGAAAAATCGTGAGTACCATTGACCTTCCGGATCAGGGTATCCCGACCAGAATAAACGAAATCACAATGATGGAGATCACTGTGAACTGGACCGCCCCGACCCGAAGCAGTACTCATCAGGGGGTAAGACCCACTGATGCTCAGGACAAAAGTCAGACAGAATGCCTGATGAGAGCAAGTCACCTACTTGCTACACCTGCAGGGGACCACATTATTCCACTGATAAGAAATGCCCCAAGTATGGGCAACCCAAACCAGCAGCGAAAATGTATGCCACATGAGAAAGATCAGCCTCTGAAACTGATTGGAGACCTCCCCCTAATGATGGAAGGGAGGATGATGAACATCCGGGCCCGAAAAAGGACTCGGACAATCAGCCGACCTCAAAAGAATGATTCAGCGTGGCACATAGTGACTCAGAGGGAAGTGATCCCTCTGAGTATGGATCAGCCTTGTCTGATCAAGACCCATATGGATCCCAGTACAGTTCAGAAGGTGACCTGTACAACTGGGAGACAGACAGTAGGTCTGCCCCCAGTGGAGAATCCAAGACGGAACACCTTGGAGCGATCCGTGAAACTATGTTGGGGTATGACTCTGACAGTTGCCCGCCCGCCCAGTTGGTATCTGACTCAGATGAAGAATCTGAGGACGATTCAGAGAAGGCTTTGACATTCTCTGAAAGATTAGGTGTTATGATGGATAGCCAATTTGTTGACAAGCCATGCTACAAAGGCATGGCTACCTTGAGGAAATCCTCAAAGAAGATAACTCGCCCCCCCTGGAGCAAGAAAGACAACAGATGCTTCATTGCAAAGATGAAACTTCACAACCTGGAAGCATTTGTTCTCCTCAACTCAGGCTGTATGTCTGACTTGATTTCCCCAGAATTCACTACTTCTGTGAATTTAAAAGCGCACGAGTTGGAGAACCCATGCCCCTCCAACTGGGAACAGTTGGCAGCCATTCAAAGATCAACTTCGGCCTGTTTACCGACTTCGAAATCGGTAAAACAAAGGACTACCATTACTTCAACATCATCAACATCGATAGATACAATGTCATCCTCAGTACCGTGTTCATGAGGAAACACGGTATTATCTTGGACTTCGAATGCGATGAGGTCCGAGTGAAAGGTAGGGTCCTTGATACAATTATTGAAGGACCGAACTCCTTCAAGCAAGCGAGGAGGCATGCCATGCGCCCCCATCCTCCAAGGGATGAGTGACCCCTGAGCGGCCCACCAGCTGCTCGCAAGAAAAAGGACCCAGACAAAGAGGGTCCGAGTTTGATTCGAGTACAGCTGCCATCGGTTCAACGACAAACAGTGGAGGTAGAAGAGGTGGACGACGTTGACAAACCTCGTCCATCTGGTTTGAAAACTTCAAATCCTATCGTATTGGGACCCGGAGATGACCTGGGAGACAAAGACTATCTAGAGGAGATCGTCCATGAATGTACTCGGGATCGCTTTCCTGATGGACCAAATTTCGAACGAGAACCGTTCGATGTGTCCATTCCCACGGTGCTACCATCCGAACAGGTCAATGACCTGAATGACATGCTGTTCGCCATCTGTGAGGACCTGGCTGGAAAGGCCAAAGCGGAGGGCCACCTTTCAAAAGATGACCTCCAATGCCTCAGGAGGAATGGAAACAGTCTTGTCAGGACATCCTGAGTGGTGTCCCTGACAAATTACCTCCCTTGCGGGAGATAAACCACCATATTCCATTGGTGGACAATGAGAAGAAGTACAATTACCATCTTCCCAAATGTCCTGACTCGATGAGGAAGCCTCTCACTGAGAAGATAAGCAAATACTGCAAGGCAGGTTGGTGGTGCCCCGCTCAAGCTGAGCAGGCTGCACCAATGCTTGTGGTACCCAAGAAGAATGGGAAATTACATACTGTGATAAATGCACAGAAATGTAACAATAACATGGTGAAGGATGTTACACCATTCCCAGATCAAGACCTAATAAGGCTTGATGTTGCTCGATCTACATTTCACTCGAAGATTGATCTCTCGGACGCATATGAGCAAGTCTGAGTGGAACCAGAGGATGTCTGGAAAACCGCCTTCTTGACGGTTCAGGGCATCTATGAGAGCCTTGTTATGCAACAAGGCAATTGTAATGCACCATCAACCTTCCAGCAGTTGATGAACTCTATATTCCGAGACTATATCGGAGTATTCGTCCACGTTTACCTGGACGACATATTCATGTTTAGCGAAACCATTGAGGAACATCAGCAACATCTGGAGCTGGTGTTTAACAAGCTATGAGATCACTCTGTTCCTTCGAACAGAGAAATGCGAACTCTATGCTGAAAAGGTAGAGTGTCTCAGTCATATGATCGACGAACACGGCCTTCATGCCGACAGTGACAAGATGGCATGGATACGAGAGTGGAAGACACCTCATAACTACCACGAGGTCCAAAGATTCCTTGGACTCATGCAGTATCTGGCACACTTTTTGCCAGACATCAGCAGGTTTACCAGCCCGCTCTCAATAATGAGAAATGGTCAAGCCTTCCAGTGGCGGCTGTTGCATGACCACTGCTTTCAGATGATCAAAAACATCTGTTGCACGACTCCTGTGCTGAAGCCAATTGACCATGAATCACCTGAACCGATCTGGGTGATTTGTGATGCCTCAGTCTTTGGGACTGGAGTGATGTATGGGCAGGGACCGGAATGGCAGACGTGTTGGCCTGCCGGCTTCCTGTCCAAGAAGTTCTCGGACACTCAAAGGAACTACAGAACCTTTGAGCAGGAGACAATAGCCATACTTGAGGCTCTCCTCAAGTGGGAAGACAAACTGATCAGCAGACGTATCCATGTTGTCACCAATCACCAGGCGCTGGAGTTTTTCCAAACCCAGTGTCGACTTTCTGCTAGGCAAACATGACAGATGGAATATCTATCGCATTTCAACTTTGACATTTGTTATGTCAAAGGTAAACTGAACAAGGTAGTGGATGCTCTGTCCTGCTACTATCAATTCGACTCTTGGGATGACGCCCCTCTAGTCCAGCACTACGTCTTCGCAGACATACATCTCAACCAAAACCATGAGGACCTCCCATGGGACAGACACCTTGAACTAAAAAATCGAGTGATTGAGACTCGATCCACCGCCTCTCAGAAACAACGGATTGGCGAACAACTCAGAGCTCTCTGAGAAAGGATTGAAGAGCGGGAAAGTGCGGCTCTGCGGATGAGCACAGGCACAGAAGGGGAAGTTTCCCCTTCTCCCAATAGCCACAAAGGATTGAAGGATGACCCTTCGATCTTTGAATCTCAATCAAAAGGACCCAATCTCCTGAAGTTCATGATGGAGCAGGATCCCTTGCACGATGACATCCAGAAAGGATACATCATCGATTGTGTTTTCAAGAAGATTCTTGAAAGGCCCGAGGATCACCCAGGCTTCAAGATCCAGGATGGCTTCATATGGATGAAGAACCGAGGTGGAGAGGAAGTATTGTGTGTTCCCTCCACCAATTCCAAGGGTACAACCTTAGATGGTCGCATCATTGAGCAGGCCCATATGATCATAGGGCATTTCGGCCCTTTGAAGACGTCGGAATACATCCGCCGTTGGTATTGGTGGCCCCAACTTCAATATGAGGTCGAGACTTTCTGCAACTTGTGCGAATGATGTGTTCACTCGAAAGGGGAATACTGCTCGCCTCGCAGCAAGCTGCACTCCCTACCAACCCCCACCCGACCATGGGAGTCCATAGGCATGGACTTCATTGGGCCGTTTCCCGAGTCCGATGGGCAAGACTATTTATGGGTTGTCATCTGCTGCCTATCTTCAAGGGTTGTCATCTGCTGCCTATCTTCAATGGTTCACTTGATACCATTGAACACGATGATGACAGCTACCGAACTATCTCCCTTGTTCATAAAGGAGATCGTCCAGCTTCATGGACTCCCAAAATCGATCGTATGTGATCGAGACTCGAAATTCACATCAAAATGGTGGCATGAAGTGCATCATATCTTGGACATCGAGTTGTTGATGTCCACCTCATTCCACCCTCAAACGGATGGTATCACTGAGAGAGCAAATCGTTCGATTGCTCAGATATTGCGTGTGTTCATTTCATCCAACCAAATGGATTGGGTGAAACTACTGCCCTTGGTAGAGTTCACCATAAACTCTACCATCCCCCATTCGAGATATGCGGTGGACTCCTGCCTCGGATGATGCAGGAGCTTCCACTTGCAGAATGCATCCTGCCTGGGGTGCCCACATTTGCGATGAATGCCCTGCGCAACATGGCTATTGCACATGATTGCATTATCGTGGAATGAGTATTCCAGCGATACTATTCTAACAAACACAGGCATGATGAGCCTGATGTCCAACAGGGAGACCTGGTCTACCTGTTGACCAAGAACCTGGCCCTTCCCAAGGGATGGGCCAGCAAACTTCTACCTAAATTCATAGGTCCTTACAAGGTCCTAAGAGCACTGCCCGAATCCTCCAACTACGAGTTGGAGCTCCCTGAGGAACTCAAGCGCAGGTGTATCCATCCACGCTTCCATGTGAGCCTCCTCAGGCCACATCACCCCAACGACGATGCTCTGTTTCCCAACAGGTGTACCCCAGATGCATATGACTTTGGTGCACCTGACGACACTGAATGGTATGTGGAAGAGATTATGGCCCACAGATGGGTGGGCCATAACATTCAATTCGAAGTAAGGTGGAGTCTAGGCAACACCACTTGGGAGCCTTTAGCGAACTGCAATGAACTTGCAGCTCTGGACGCCTATCTGTCACTGATGGGTGTCAGCGACTGGAGGGATCTCCAGCGGTGCACAGCAGGCACTGCACATGAAAGAATGTGAGAAGGAAGGGCTCTAAGCCCTTCAGAGTTAGCTGGGCCACATCACACATGAGCCCACAGCTGACTCAGGATTCAGACTCCACAACTGTATATGACACACCACGGAGTTCAAATTTTTTTTTCTTCTCTCTTTCCCATCGCTGTGGCATTTCCCATGGCAACCCCACACGATGCAGACGACCCCATGGGGGATGAGGAAATCAAGAAGCAACTCACCGCTCGCATGAGATTGACCCTGGGGGTCAATCTCGAAAGGGGAAGGAGAAGAGGAGGAGGTCCAAGCCACCCAGCTTGGACAGTGAAGAGGAACGAAGGATGTGATGCTCACCAAGCCCTGATGAGCTATGAACTCGGGCACGTGTCAACTGACAGAGCGCCCAAGGAGAATGCCAGAAGAAACACAGTGTAGGCACCAGTGCCAATACCACCAGCTCGTGGCGCAGTGACGAGCATGGTAATCTCGATCATCGAGGCCAATGCAACGTGTGCCGAGAATACACGTTACACATCTATGGGCATGCCCTAGATGAGGACCCTGAGTTCTTCAACATGAGAGATCATCGAGACAACAATTTGACCCACTCCTTGAGGGTCAAATATGATAAAACCCTTGACGAATACAACGAGGATATTTCGAGGCTCAAGGAATCCATCCGGGACCTTGAGGATGAATTAGACCACACCAAGGGTCTATTAGATGATTGTAGAACCAAGAGGCCTCACACTCGAGAGCCTTCACCTTCCCCTGAGAGGCCTCAGAGGAACCCTTATGTGGCTGCTGCCTCTAGGCCGGCTACTCCACATGTTTCACCTCCCCAAGTTAGGGACACAGATGTCAAAATAAAGGCGGCGTACCCGCCCCTTCCGACCCTTCCTCCTCTGAAGCATCAAGCTTCGGTACCTTGTGTATCCAGACCGGCAAACTGGATCCTGGCAGGTAGGCCGCCAGGGACTCTTCTGTCGGCAATCCCTCAGAACACTGAGGAATTTGACAATTGGGCTCGGGCAGCACACACCCCTGATAATTACACCGATCTCCAACGGGCACGCGAGTACATGCACTATGTCAATGAGATCCCACCTGCAGCTAGAAGCCTGCTGATGATTCATGCTCTGGCGAGCTGGAGGCTTCCCAGCTGGCTCTCAGAGGAGCAACAGTCAAACCACAGGGTGCGTCGACTGAGAGACCCCACTCGCTTGGAGCAACCGAGAGTGATGGACTCAGCTGAGCTCTGGGCTCAGTTCATGCACCGTCATCGCTACCAGTGGCAATCCATGCCAGGTATCCTGCTGGACCAGCACAAGGTCTCACTTTCTCATGTCAGGGGAAACCTCCTGACCCGACAACAAGTCCCCGCTGGGTTATCCCAGCAGCAGAAGTTTGAACTCCTCCTCCGCTTGGCGGAGGTATTTGTCCTCCCTGGGCTATACCACCAGGAGCAAGAGCATGAGCACATCGCCCTGGTCTCATTCCGCTCTCGACAACCCTTGTCGGGAGTCACTGACAATACCACCGTCGATGAGGTCATCCGACACCTCGCGGTGATGGGAGTCATGGACCACAATGTCTGTGAAGTGCACCATTATGCTCTCAGTTGGCTGTCTCATATGGCCAACTCTAGCAACCCTCGCCCGGAAGAACCCCAGGCAGCCTCAGCAATTTTACAATGACTGAGGCAAACATGGCCTGGACCAGAGGATATTCCTCTGATGTCCGAGCCCTGTTGGTGGATGCCTGCATCCACCGATATTTCATATTCCACCCCTCACCCAAAGAGAAAGTGAAAGCCTATCGCCCCCACTGGGGGCAGACCCGTTAATATCCCAGTCAGAACCCTGGCTGGACCCAGTACATATCCACCGTGTACTGCCTGGGGATTATCCGAGTCCAGGCATGCCGTTCAACCCAGCATGCCCCTCCCACATCCAGCAGGGCCCTCCACACAGGGCCTTGTTCAATCCAGCAGTTCGATCCTTCGGCCAGATGATCCTGACCCCACCGGAGGCTGGAGTGGTGTACCCATCACCACCAAACTCACTCAGGGCCAAAAGAGGACCCTGAAGACTAAATGACGGGTTGAATCAGGGATCCCTCTGAGAGGGGGTTCAGAGGAGGATTTTCCTCCAACCAGTTCACAGTCATTGCGAACTCATTGCGACGAAAGAAGAAGTCTGGAGACATCAGTGACAGCACTGACGATGTTTCTGAGGATGACCCTGACCCCGTGTTGTCGGCGGCCCTCCAATCTCAGAGAGCAATCCCTGAGACACCGGTATCTCAAGTACCATCCTTACCAATCTCGGAGGTCCCTGACCATGAGCAAACAATCGAATTCACGCCCAGCCCTGAGCGCGAAGCAATGATCGCAGAGGTTTTCGCAGGCATGTCATCAACAAAACCAGTTGATGACCTTTCCCTCAACGAGCTAGGATTGCTCGACAGGGACGAGCCCAGGGATGATTCTACTAGGATGTAGATTGTCCCTTGTACACCAAAAAGACAGCTGCCTTCCGCCGTCGGCTGAAGCCAAAAGGGGAGGGTGTGGTGATCCAGACTCTTATTTATATTTGTTATAATTCAATTGTTTTACCTTCCGACTGGCCCTTATAAGGGACCAGTCTTATGTAATTAATTGACATCTTTTATACTTTACTCTACTACTCGAACAATATATGTTATTTGTGTTCTTGTAGTGTGAAGTCTTGAAAGACCCCCCACGACTCACTACATAGTGCCAGGGGAGTGTCAGTCAGGTGGTCGGATCATGCACGACATCACATACTTTACTTATGTGGCATCCTTGATTGTCCCTGGATGAAATTATGATGTTAGCACTATTAATCTATTCAGGGATACAACAACTAACCGGATCATGAATGTAAGTTGCAAGGGCACAGATGGCAATGCCACAGAACAACACAAAGACATTGTGACCTACCCTAAACTTGCCTGCCATGTTCACTCATCACTAACTGCATGCCTCAGTGCTCTCTCATGCTTCAACATTGTTGCTAATGGTGAGTTGTGTTTTTTTTTTCTTTCCCTTTCTCTCACCTCTGTCTTCTGTTGGCTGCATCCCTCTCCTTGGGCAGATGTTCTACGTCGCCCTAACGACCCAATTTGGCATCAGTCATTTCTGTCTCCCCTTGGACATCGCCTTCTGCAAGCCTCTGTCATCTGTCGGCAACATCCCTCTCCTTTGGCAGACATTCTATGTCACCCTAATGACCCAATTTGACATTGGTTGTTTCTTCTCATTGGTGTCAGCCCTCGTTGAGACATCAAGGCATCCACAGTTCTGCGATCTGGTTCCTTGCTCCTTGTGTAGATGTTCTAGACCTGATTTGGCACCAGTTGTTTCTTTGTCTCCCCTTGGACATCACAATTTGGTGTCAGTTGTTTCTTCTCATTTGGTGTCAGCCATCATCAAGTTATTGAGGCATCCGTGGTTCTGTGATCTGATTTTTTTGCTCCTTGGGTGAGACGTTCTATGTCGACCTAACGACCTGATTTGGCATTGGTCATTTCTTCTCATTCTGTGTCAGCCCTCGCCAAGTCATTGAGGCAGCAATCTGGTTTTCTTGCACCTTGGGTGAAATGTTCTATGTTGCCCTAGTGACCCGATTTGGCATTGGTCGTTTCTTCTTCTCATTCAGTGTCAGCCCTCATCAAGTCTAGGCATCCCAAGTTTTCCTTGGACCAGGACCTTGTTTCCTGGGTTGGCTCATTCTCATTGATGCTCCTCAGGCTGCTGGTGGTTTTCTGATGCTTCCAGTGTAGCCTATCATTTGCACATTGATTTCAGTGTGTTTTATTAACATTGGTAAGTAATCCTCATATTCTCCATGAATTCCTGTTGATTGACTATGGACACTGTTCCTCATTCAAGCTTTTGAGTTCATTTCTCAACCTCTAGTCTTGACTTCCATCATTTGGCATGCATGTTGACAACAGTTGTGCATGGAATCTATGGACCAGTCGAGCCTCACAAGAAGATGCATATCTTACCATCATTTCCATCTTCTCCTCTGACATGTCCCACACACAGCATCGGATCCTTCAAATGACCCTTACCCTTGTTCGTCTTTGTGAGCTCTCCTTGCCAATACTTTCTGGTGCCTTAAATCACCATTTTCTTTCCCAGATCTTAGTCTGACTAGTCTTGAAATCAGATCATAATTCTGATGGTTCCCTGAATGTATTTGTTACAAAATAAAGCTGCCATCCCTCTTCCATCCTTCTTTTATTCTCTTTACAGCCTCATGGCTCCATCTCCTAAGTGTATATGTGCATGTGGTTGTGATCTTTATATAACTCAGAGGGTTAAACTTGGACATCTGAATGGACAGAGATGAGCACTGTTGACAGCCAGTGTTCTTTTGCAAAATCATTTGTTATTACGTAGTTGCAAGCAAGGCTCCAAAGTACAATACATGTCACCTGCTCATGCTGGGAATCAGGGGATCCTTGGTCACCATGCACCAGCTCATCAAGTGTTTTTGTCAAGAAAAGCTTCCTGGGCTGACAGCCCTTCATCCGAAAATCCCTCAGGTGAAACTGGAGAGGCATTTTTCGAGTCTGATGACTTTCCTATGAGTGAGGCAGGGCCATCTGGGGTCCATCATGATTCTCCATCCACGGCATCACCTTGCACCATCAACCTTGATGAGTCCTTGTCTGTGTGGCATTCCCCAACACCTGTAACAGTAACACAAGACCTACCTCATTCTTCTCCAATGCCCTTACCAGATGATGCAGATGGCCATGATCAGTACAGCTTGTCAATGGCCCGCTGATCCCACTGAATCACAGAACACATTGAGTGGATTGGTCAGGTATGCTGGGGAACCAACCATGTCCAATTTATCAAGCAGGAGGAGAGGGAGGAAGATGAGGTGGAAGTGAGCATCATGGAAGAGAACTTAAACATGGAATATGAAGAGGATGGAATGGGGTGTGATCATGATGAACCTGAGGATGAAGAAGACATGCTGTTTGCTGAACCAGGCCAGGAAGGAATTTCAGTTTGGGACCTTCTTGGTGAGGGTTTTATGAAAGAGGTCACAGAAATAGGTTGGCAACTTCTGAACTGATTCTAAATGACTTTCTGATGTTTATTTCAGAAGGCAAACTTCTCGATGAAAGTGACTTAACCCTTCTCCATGCCTACACCCTTAAAGTTGAAGATGGTATCATAAATGCAATTTTCAACAAATTTTGCTTTGCTTTCCCTCAAGCCCCACTTGACTCAATCAAATCTACAGAGAAATGGGTGCAGTTCCTCTCAAGTTTTCAGCCTGTACGCTACAGTTGTTGCCCTTCCTCATGTGTCTGTTATACCGGCCCATATGAGACCTTACAGCAGTGCCCAAAATGTAAGGCTGATCGCTACAAAGCTGATAGGACAACCCCACATTCATACTTCGAATATCTTCCCATCATCCTGCATCTTCAGGCAATGGTAGCAAATTCTACCTATGCTGAAAAAATGCAATACCAGTCAAACCATGTGTGCGATCCAACCAAGGTAACCAATATCTTCGATGGCACACATTACACCTCACTACTGGGGAAGTGTGTCACCATTGGTGATGAAGAACTCCCACTGTGGTTCTTTTCTGATCCTCGAGATATTGCACTTGGCTTGTTGACTGATGGTTTTTGTCCTTTCAAATGTTGTGTTAAGACAGAAAAGATGACCAGACTGGGGATTGAACCCAGGACCAACTGGACATATACCAGATGCTCTACCAACTGAGCTATCAGGTCTTACTGGGTTCAATACAACAACATGATTTTATATGTAACCAGACTTCTCAATGCAACCTCAGACTTGACCACTGTTACCCCAGACAGCAGGAGAGGATTTAATGCATACTATACATCTGTTAAGGGGGACACCCATATTACATAATCCATCATGTGTCAGATTACATCATACAACACGTCGGAACAAGGCTTCTTGGCCACTCATTCTGTTCAATTACAATCTCCCTCCTGAAGAAAGGTTTCACAAGAAAAATATCATTCCTCTTGGATCAATTCCCAAGAAACCCCTCAACTTGGATTCATTTTTGTGGCCGGTTGTCCAGGAACTTCTCCAGCTTGAAATTGGGGTCTCAGAATTTGATGCACTCTTGCAGTCAATTTTCATTCTCCACACATATTTAATTGTTGTTTTCAGTGATATTCCAGCAGTCTCCTTGATTATGCATATGAAGGGACATAATGCCATTGCTCCATGTCAAATGTGTGAAATTTGAGGGATCCGCAAACCTGGCACAAAAACACAATACATGCCCTTGGATTGTTCTTTCTTTCCAGGCTCTCAGGATTCATACAACCCATCTGCTCTTCCGCTCTGCAATCATGCATCATTCCTTGAACAAGCAGAGATAGTTCAATCTGCTTCAACTAACAAAGATTTTGATAGATTTTCCACCAAGTTTGGCATCAAAGACATGCCATTGCTCAGTGCATTAAGCTCCCTCTCGTTTCCGATCTCATTCCCCTATGATTTCATGCACCTATCTGGGTGAACCTAATCCCTAATCTGTTTCTCTTATGGACTGGGAAATTCAAGGACTTGGATCACAATAGGCAGGACTATGTGTTTATGAAAACTGTCTGGGAAGCGATCGGAGAGGCAACCTTTCAGGCTGGGGAAACACTTCCTGCTGCATTCGGGTCCCATGTCCCCAATGTTGCATTGGAGAAGGGGCATATGATTGCTGAAACCTATTCAATTTGGACATTATACCTTGCACCCATGCTTCTTAAAGGGCGCCTCCTGAATGAACACTATTACAACCACTTCATGAAAGTTGTTCAACTGCTTACACATTGCATTGACCTTGAAATCATGCATGAAGAAATTGACGACCTCGACCAGAATTTCCAGAAGTGGGTTCAAGACTATGAGTGGTACGTGCTTCCACCTCTCACTTCAATGGAAATTTGTTTAATGGCTTGCCGGGTTCTACTGTCAAGATGATCCAGATCATGTTTCGTGCTGCACACTCACTGTTCATGCCTTGCTGCATATTGCTCCAACCATCAGAGCTAAGGGACTAGTCTGGGCCTATTGGGCATTTCCAATGGAACACTATTGTGGTGATGTCCTTCGCAACATCAGGAGTCGATGGTTCCCTTACTTAAGCATCAACAGATATGTTATGTTGCATGCACAGTTAACCCACATTACCCTCCTATACAATTTGGATGAGAAACTATGCCTTCAGCCACCTACATCTCATGACCGGAATCTGACACTGCCTTTGTGTACATCTTCCATCCCTCAACAAATCCATGAATTTTTACATTAGTTTCAGATCCACTATATGTTCTTAATCCTCCAACACAATCCACTGAATATATCAACCACTCTCTATGGATAAAACTTACTGCATCACTTGCAACTCGCTTTGATGTACATAACTGCCCAAACAATTTGTCAGCTCATCCCAAAGGATTCTCACTTTATTCAGTATGGCCAGGTATACCACCTCAAAGGTGGGGATGTTATGCATGCTCATGAGCTTAACCCACCCCAATCTGATAGCCATGACATGTCATTTGTCTGGGTATGTGTTGATGTATCTAATATGGTACACATTGACATATTTCTATTTTAGTATCAGCTTTTGGTTGATAAATTTGCTCATCAACAACGCTGAACATCTGAGTTTGAACTGTGTGACTTCTTTGGCCAACTACTTCGCCTGCTTATCATCAGCATTCCTGAGTCACAAAGTGACCAAGTCCAGCCCCAAATGCTCGTCTATGCACTTATCAAGCGAGTTAAACTAATGGACCCCACTGCGGATGGGATCAAATACTATAAAGACTTTGGATCCATGGAATTCATCGACCTTAACCAGGTGAAATGTGTCATTGGACGGATCATGGATCATGGGAGGTGGGCCATTGTCGATCGCAGCACATCTTCTGCATGGCCACCATGATGTTACAAAATGACTCCACATTGTATTTGTATAGCTGTCTTAAATAAAGTTTCTTAGTCATTTCTCAAGGCATCAAGAACATGCCACTGAGCCCAAATTCAGCCCAAAATTCAATGCTGAAATTCACTGAAGCCTCATTAGAAATTCACATTGTTGACCTAGCCCAAACTGTTTGAAATTCCTATTGTTGTCAAAGGGAAAAATCATCCCATATTTCAGCCACTCATGGTATGTTATTCCACCACACCAACTTGGCAGAAAAAGTATAATTATACTGTATATAAAATTCATTCCTTAAGTGTTTGGAACATCACAGCTGAAAATTCATCCCAAATTCATGTGCCCTTAATTCAGCTATATATATTATGAAATCAGGGTTTCCCAAATAAAACAAATGAAAAACTGGCCCCACCGGGTTTACAGTGGTGGTTGAGAATATAGTTTTGCATAAGTGAATGTAGTTGAGTCCAGGGGAGTACAGGCGAGTGCAGGTAAGCATCAGAAAGGTTTGTGCCACCCATCTCTCATGTGTTGTTGTTGAGAGATGGGTGAATGTTGTTGTTGTTGTATAGATGTGTGACCACAGGTAAGGAGTGTCATTGGTATGCACAGGTACAGGTATGGGTATGTGATTGCCATACCCATGGAAAACTGTACCCCTAGCCACAGGTTTATGGGTATTCCAGTGCTGAATTTCCAGTCAGGTGAGTGGTCATATGACCTTGTTGATTCACTCACAAACACTAAATGACAGATGCCAGTGATTGATGACCACCAACACCCCCAACTGCTGCCATGAGCAACTGCCCATGGGGTGGAAACAAGGTGCAACAATAATGGGGACAATGAGAAAAGTGAGCAGGCACAACAATGACAACAATTGCTGCCACCACCCCCTCCCTCACTCCAAACATGAGAGGGGGGTTCCCATTTTGTTCTTGACAACTACAGGCACCAACCCCCCCTCCCTCACTCCAAACACAAGGGGGGGTTTTCTCAGCTTATTCTGGGCAACCACCACCACCACCCCCTCCCTCACTCCAAATGTGAGAGGGGGGGGNNNNTCTCGCTGGGGGGTGTCTCATTTTGTTCTTGGTGACTGCAGGCACCACCCCCCCTCTCTCTCTTGCAAGAGGGGGGTTTCTTGTTTGTTCTGGGTGAC
>QLOK01003678.1:0-13445 GCA_003313805.1 Tricholoma flavovirens
GTCCGGTTTGCTGGAACGGGATGTAACAGCCACCAGTAATCCCTCTGTAATAATTCCATCATTTGCCATTGACCAGGATGTCCACCAGGTAATGAGTTGTGGTAATTCTCTACCATTTGTCTTCAAAGGTTAGCATAATCTGGCACATAGCATCTGTCATTGAAAAATAGTAATCCATATTCCACTCTTCAATCTTCCAGAGACAATTTTATCGGTGGGGTTCCTTTTTCCTTAAGTGCTTTGATTGCATCCTGTACCAGGTCCTCTTTCATAATTCAGGGATATGGTGTTATGAATCTTGCAGATGACAGACAAGCCATAATGACTATTTTCTTTTCTTTCCTTCATTACTAATGAACACTTACTACCCTGGCCCAGCCCCCTTACTAATATCTTACCACACCACCCTTACCCTACCTGGCCCAGACTCAAGTGGATCAGGCAATGTTCCCATCCCCAGTCACTGATTTGGTAAACCCCTCACCACACCCATCTTGGGGTTCAGGAAAATCCAGGTTTTGAAAGAGGAAAGTCAGTGATTTTTGAGATAGAGGAGGGGTAATGTAACGAATCTTGCAGATGGTGGACAAGCCAGAATGACTATTTTCTTTTCTTTCCTTCATTACTCATGAACACTTACTACCCTGGCCCAGCCCCCTTACTAATATCTTACCACACCACCCTTACCCTACCTGGCCTGGCCTACTTCCTTATTGTTTCCTTGATATTCATCTCTTCTTTCTTTACAGACCTTTTAGTGATAGACATCATTTTGCCTATTGGTAGATAAGAGATGTTCTTCATGTATATAAACCCCAGTAGGTAGAGGTCTTGCTCTTCAGCTTGACCTAAGCAATCTACTGTCTTAACTCAACAACTGCAACTCCTCAGAACTACTCAGAAAGATTCTGAGGGGGTGACTCCTTGATCTCTTGAAGACTTACTCAGAAAGCCTCTGAGTAAGAGCCAGAATATGTTACCAAGAAAGCCTCTGGTAACAGACAGAACTATTGACTGTTGATTGTCTATATCAACAGACAGAAAGGTGCTTGCACTTGAGTTGGGACACTTGTATTAACACATGGTCTTCCCTTCTGGACAGCGCATTGCATTGTATCTGTCAGGGCAACACCAAATCCACACTAGGATCTTTGTGTGGGCTCTACAAGAAGACATGACAAATATAGAAAGGGGGATCAAAATTTGATGTGATGTGATAATAATAGAACGGTTGGTTGACGAAGGTGTTTCCACATACAATGTGATGGTAGGAATCCTAAGAGGACACAACTGATGTGTCTCTAGTATTTATTGGTTTTTATACTAAGTTACAATTATTGTACAATATTTGAATACCATTTTACAGAACGAGCATACAGTTGTGTACATATTCTAAATATAGGGCATGTGAGAATATTATCCATCTCACAGTTGCGTTCATTGATAATTTTAATGTTTTATGATGTAATACTACTGCGAAAAAATAAGAAAAATTATAGTAGGTAACTGTACATGTTTCCTAACATTACCCCCTTTTTATTCTCCGACTTCTAGGCTAGAGATTGTGTGATAATCAGGTGCCATGAAATTGTGATAGGGTCAGAATTTCAAATTTTTGTACTCCATTCATGCTATCCTTCATGGTGCATTAGGATATTTATTGTAAAAATCACATATAGCATCTCATGCATTTTTACAATTATCCTCAGGTTCCCAGGAGTTATTTTTATCTGTATAGCCTTCCCATTTTACCAAGAATTTGAGTTTGTTATGATGCAGCCATGAATCAAGAATTTCTGCGACTATAAATTCTGGTTCACCTTTGACTTCAATAGGTGGTTGTGGAGTAATTTGTTGTCCTGGTATAATAGGTGGTTTGTAGGGTTGTAAGCAAGAGACATTAATTGGCACATCAATTTTAGCTCTACTGCATTAGGTGAGATAATTTTAGAAATAGGATAGGGACCAATATGTTTCTCCATCAATTTCCTAGATGGGTGTGTTGTATGTAAATCCTTGGTACTTGGGCATGTCTGCATGTGAGTGATCGGCATAGCGCTTCATATCATCATGTGCCTTAGATAATGCTGCCTCCATCTCAATTTGTACATTTTTCATCTGCTGTACAAAATCTTCCACTGCTTGTACTTTCACATTTCTTCTCGGTTCAAATCCCATATGAGGGTTATACCCATAAGGGTGATACCCAAGTAGATGACTGGAATTTATTATTGTATGAGAATTTGGCGATTGCCAGCCACTCTGGCCAATCAGTTTGGTGATGATCAACAAACAACCTCAAATATCACTCTAACTCCTGGTTCATTTGCTCTGTCTGCCTGTTGGTTTGGGGATGATATGCCGTAGATAATTTGGTTTGAATACCCAAGGTTTTATTTAGTTCCTTCATGAATGTGGCTGCAAATTGGGGTCCACAATCAGAAATAACTGTATGTGGTAATCCATGTAATTTCCACACATGATCATGATATAGGTGTGCCAAGCCTAAGGAACTTGTTTCCTGGGTTGTAGGAATAATATGGACTTGTTTGGTGAAGCGATCACATATGACTAAAATAGAATCATAGCCTTGTGCCTCAGGAAGTCCAGTAATGAAATCTACTGAGATATCAATCCAGGGTCCTGTTGGGATCAGATTTGGCATTAATTTCCCAGCTGGCATTTCCAGATAGGATTTGCCATGTTGACAAGCATCACAACCCTCCACATAACTCTGTACAAATTTAGAAATTCCTGGCCACCAATAATTCCTGATCACTAACTCCAGGGTTTTCCATCTGCCTGGGTGTCTGGATATGGAAGTATTATGATACAATTGGACAATTTCCTTTCACAACTCAATGTCGTTCGGCACATACACCTTTCCTCTGAACAATATTAACCCTTGTTCTTCACACCACTCTTCTCCTTTAATAGTCTTCTTCTTCTCCCCTTTCATCTCTTTTACAGCCTTTATTACTTCCTCATCCATATCAGTACAGTTCTGAATTTTTGATAGCATTTCTTTTTCAGAACCATTTAATAGATGACCTTGGCACATCATGCATATATGGAGATATTCAGGCTTCAACAAGATAATATCCTTGTTATCATTCTCTACCCCCTTTTTATGATTGGGTCTCCATGATAATGTGTCAGCTTTTTTCATCAAGCTTCCTGGTTTGTGAATTAAGTGGAAATTGAAGTGTGATAAAAATAATGCCCATTGTGCTTGTCAGCGATTTAACTTTTTGGTGGACATGAAGTATTGGAGATTCGAGTGATCCATCCAAATTTCCAATCCATATTTTGCCCCTTCCAAATAATGTCTCCATGCCTCCAATGCTCAGATTATTTCCAACATCTCTTTATCATGGACATCATAATTTCTTTCTATATCATTCCACCCCTTAGATAGAAATGCACACAGATGCCATTTCTCATCTTTGCATAGCATAGATAATACTGCACTGGTAGAATAATTGGACACATCAGATTCTACCCTTAGTGGTCAGGTAAAATCTACTGGTACTAATATGGGACCTTCCACAAATTTCCTCTTCAATTCCTCAAATGTTCACTGTTGAAGTTCTCCCCATTTCCAGACTACTCCCTTTCTGGGTAAGATTGTGTAATGGCATGGTGACTTTGGAAAAATTATGTACAAAGTGTTGATAGAAGTTTGCGATACCTAGCAATGCTTGTACATCCTTGACCCATTCAGGAACAGGCCATGATGTAATGGCTTCTACCTTGATCAGATCCATTTTGATTCCATCAGGACCAATGATCAATCCAAGGAACTCGATCTCTGCCACATCAAAAATACACTTCTCAGCTTTCAAAAATAGATTGCTCTCCTGTAGCTTCCTCAACACTTCTTTTACAATTTCCTCATGCCCTTCCTCACTTTCTGTAAATATTAAAATGTCATCAATAAATACAATGACAACACATTGATTGATTTCCTCTTTTAGAATATCATTCATCATATTCTGAAAAGTGGGTGGACTATTAGTCATTCTGAAAAACATGACTAATGGCTAGAATGATCCTCAACACATAGCAAAAGTGGCTGTCCACTTGTCTCCTTCTTTGATGTGTGCATTATTGTAACCCCATTGTAAATCCAATTTTGTAAATCTCTTTGCCTTTCCAACCTTGTCAATGATCTTCAAGATTAATGGTAATGGATACAAATTTTTGACTGTCCACTCGTTTAGATAGCAGTAGTCGGTACACATGCGCTTCTTCAAGTCTTTTTTGGGAATAAAGAATATGGGTGAAGTTTGCAGGGATTTTGATGGATGTACATATATGGTCTTTCCTCAACTGCTCATTAATGAAACCATCAACCTCTTTTTGTTCCTGTGGAGATAAGGGATAGACTTGTGATTTCTTTGGCACAAATCCAGGCTTCATCTCGATTCCATGATCCCATGGTTTCCTTCTTGGCATTCTTTCTGATTCCTTCTTTTGGAACACTGATAAGTAATTATGATACTTCTCAGTTACCAACTCTTCCACAGTTTTATCAATCTTCGGGGGATTTGGATTCCACAATTGCCCTCCACAAATAAACTGAAATAGATCATTGGGATCATTTTTCTCGATCATGACTGGTTTCTCCCCATTTGGCATGTCTTCATCAGGAACCTCCTCTACCATGACTGAATACTTCCCTGTGCTACTCTTCTCTCTCTTCACCTTCTTTTCCTTTTTCAACTTCTTACCAAACACATTACACTTCCTAGGGCAACGGTTCATTTTTACTTCCCCAGTTTTCCAATCAACACTAGGGTTATGTTTGTGTAACCAATTGTACCCTATTATTAGATTAGTCTTTCCAAGGTTGCACACCTCAAATACAGCTCTCTCCTTGTGACCCTGGTAGGACATAATCAATGTCACCTCTTCAGTAATACTTCCTCCCTTGTTCACTGTTCTGTTGATGTTATACACAATTACAGGATGCTCAAGTTTATGCATGCAAAATCCATCGTTCTGAATCAATGCATGATTTATAAATAAACCAGTAGCACCACTGTCTAACAGTGCATCAACATCTACCATTGTGTGTGTATCAACGGTCTTCAACCCTACTGTCAACATTACTTCATGTTCAATGTGTGCTGAGCAGATAAAGGTTTTCAGAGTTTTCTGAAAGTGGTTATTTTTAGATTGATGATGCACTTTGCCTTTACTCCTGGTTCGGTTACATAGTTTAGATATGAAATTAAGGGTGTAATGGGTTACTAGCATAGGATCGGTTGGGTGGGGTCATGAATCATTGGTTTCCTCCACTGTTAATACATCATATTGATTATGAGTCTCCAATGGGGAAACCTTCACTGGGACTGCTTGGGAAAATTCTGCTCTTCTGTTGTTGCCTCTCAAATCTGCCTCTTCTTGCTGCAAAACCTAGCTGTATGACCCAATTTTCCACAATTGAAACATTTGATCAGGGGACATCTCCCTGCATGATTTACATCCATAGCATCTGATGCATGCTGACTAATATTTGACTGATTAGGAAGTGTCACTGCCATGGCCAATGGCTGTGCCTTCATCTCCTGTACGATCGATGCCTTTCCTTTTTCGGAACTTCCTCCTGATGCCTTTCCAAATTTAGAACCTGCATGTGTAGTATGCAGGTGTAGCAACTTCGACTTGGCTTGTTCTTGGCGATATTGCCAATCAAGCTTGAAAGCCCATTCGTACCACTGCTCCAATGTTATAGGCATAACTGGTAGTTGATATATAGACTTGAACAAAGATGGATTAAGTCCTGCCTTCAAATATTTGATTAATGCAGTGTCTCCTAAATTGGTTTGCGAAGCTTCAGCTTTAAATTGCAAAATGAATTTATCAGCTGAGGAAGATCCTTGCTGCATGGTCTTCAATTTTCCTACTGCCGTTGCCTTCAGATTATGATCTCTGATTTGAGCTTCCACTTTATCCAAAAAATCTTGGAAACTCTTAAACAGCTCGTGACCATGAGCAATTTGATTGATGGCTTCATTCCTCCAAAATTGTGCCTTGCCCCCTTGCATATAGGATGGCACAAACATTATTTTGGATTTGGTTGTACAGAATTTGGGTTCACGACCTTTAATATACAATATAATAGAACTAATAAAGGATTTAGTATCCTTTGTTGTTCCATCAAATAATTGTGGCAGTGCGAATTTAGGTAAAGGAATTTTGCCATCTCCAGTATTTTGCAATGACTCTTCCTCATGATGAGATAAAAATTCATCCACCTCTTCCTCCACAGTAGGTACCTGCTGAATAGGGTTTTGGAGCATGATGTAATTTACTAGTTGAGAAAGTTGCATAGTGACCATGTCAGCTTTCTCTTCCAGCATAAGATCATGATTAGCAGAATCAGAAATGATGTCATCAGTCATGACATCGTTGCTAAAACATAACAAGGTTCTTCAGCTGACTTGGGACCTTTTCTTCAGCAATCCAATTCTGCAATTATTACACTAATGCAAAAGGCCATAACTAGTACTAAAAATAGTACATAAACCAGAGCCAAATGGTTGTCTGGTTGCAGCTGTCCTACAGACAAGTACTGCCTTTTGAGCACTGACAACTGCAATGTAAGGCAGTGCTGATGTGCAGATTATGAAGCGAAAGTAAATTATGTAAACACAAGTTACTCTTGTCTCATGACAAGAGGATTGGGGATTGGTAATCGGGTGTGGCAGAGTGAAACAAAAGTGAGGGCACACAGAATATGAGTTGTGTTCTTCTGTCAGGGCAACACCAAATCCACACTGGGATCTTTGTGCAGGCTCTACAAGAAGATGCAACAAATATAGAAAGTGGGATCAAAATTTGATGTTATGGGGTAATAATAGAACAGTTGGTTGATGAAGGTGTTTCTGCACACAATGTGATGGTGGGAATCCTAAGAGAACACAACTGATGTGTCTCTTAGTATTTATTGGTTTATATACTAAGTTACAATTGTTGTACAATAATTGAATACTGTTTTACAATGCAAGTGTACAGTTGCATACATATTCTAGATATAGGGCACATGAGAATTATCTGTCTCATGGTCGTGTTCATTGATAATTTTAATGTTTTATGGTGTAATACTACTGCGAAAAAAATAAGAAAAATTATAGTAGGTAATTGTACATGTTTCCTAACACAATGAGACAGACCAGTCTGGACTCTGAACAATACCTTCCTTCATACAAGGGATAATGTGAGAGGCTTGAATGACATCATCAGGGTTAAGGAACCCATAAGAATCTTCATGATACACTGGTGGGAATGAAACAGCATCTAATTTTTGAGATCCCCAACCTGTATTATCATCTGTAAGCTCATACCAGTGCACCCATAAGAAATCAAGCCTGTGAGGAGAATAGTTGGTATTTCCTTTGCCAATATAAATTATGTTGGCATGATAAATCCCTAGAACATGTGCATACCAGAATGGATGGTGGTTATCTGTGCCAGAAAGCAGAGTATCAGAGGTTTTGGGATTGAGAACCATGACATTGGATTGTGCATGAGTCCCAGAATGAATGAGATCTTCATTGTGGCGAACATCATATGCAGTAAAATTGATATGCATGATGTTATGCTTGTACATGCAGTCATGTTTGAAGAGGACAGCCTCCCAATTGGCTGACAGCTCTAGGGAACTGCTGAAAGGGGTTGAATAAGATGCCATGCCAGCCATTTCGCCATTAGCACCTCCAATAGCCAGTAGAGATCAAATTCGAGGCAGGAGATGCTTTTTCAAATTTGGAATGAGGTTCTGTTCATGGTATTAGTGAGAGTACTGGTAATGGCTGCAGTGCATATACCTGAACTGCTGGATCACCCTGATTCTTCCTTACAAAGAGACCAATATGTTCAGGGTGGGCTTCCGACTTTCCAATGCAATAATGGACATCAGGATTTGTAGTGACCTGCTTGCAAGGTGAGTTAACATTGCTTTTACCTAAACTTTGTGCCTGAATGCAGCTAATGCACTCCTGTTGACGTTCTAATTGTGTCATTTGCTTGATAAACTCCTGCTTATTGGTATGACGATACTGTGCCTTAGCTGTACGGTGTTCTAGCTCACCCTGTAGTAAGCAGATGGTGATGAATGTTGCAGGTGGTCTACATAATGCAACACAATGACTTCACATACCAGTTCAGTGCTGTAAGAATCACATGTTCCATATGTGTGGATTGATTGGATGTAATCTCCAAGCTCATGGTTCATATTGAATTGTTTCATTCAGCAATTGTTTTCAGAGGTCTTGCTATTTTCCGAAGTACCTGTCTGTGATTTCTTGGCTTGTCTATGTTTGCATGAAGCAGCCTTGTGAGGAAGTTCAGATGTACTGTAATTTGAACATGTGTTGGAAGCAAAAAATTGTAATTGATCCCCAAGTGCTTTAGTAAGTTCTTCAAACAAAAATCATCAGTGTATGCTCAGAATGCATTCAAAACTTGGCAAATGCATGCCAGTGTGCACATATGAAGAGGAGTTTCTGAATTGTTTTATTATGCTGATCAAGGAAAGACAGGAATTGCACACTGAATACTGTTTCATGAACTCATAATGTCAAGAAATGTTATGGACTCACTTGCAGGAGATCTGCAAAGTTGTGAGCAGCCATCTTCTTCATCTTGGAAGAGTTTGCAGCAAATTTGTGGATGGCATCACAACTTGAATGTACCTTAGATCCATCTCATGGACCAGTGCAGGATCAAATGCATAAAGCATACAAATCAGATGAATGAAAAGATTTTTCCATACACCCTGCTCAAATTCATGCATCAAGTCAACAACTAGCATCAGGTATAGGTTGAAATTAAAGCAGGCCAGGCAAGTTGAGAAAGCATTCTGCCAAATATCAAAAGAAACAAAAAAGAAAACTTGTATGAACATGATGGTGAATTGGGCTGCTTACCAAGGTTGGAACACAACTTTCCTTCTTTAAGATTGTCTCTGTGGCATCATTGTTCACTCTAAAATTTCCCTGATTGATGATACATTGTTCTTCTCTAACATCAAATGTCTGGACATCATTATCTTCGTGAGCAAGGGATGTGCGCTGCATGGTGTTGGCTCATGCACCAAATTGCAAAAACTTAGATATGGGAGTGATGCAATGTGGGCAAGGACAGCTCCCCTTATGAATAGATGCCAGAAGAACCCTACAAAAAGAGTAAATAAGGGGTCAAAAGAGTAGGGAACTACTGACTTCTCAGGGTAATCTGCTGAGTAGGTAAATATTCTCGGATAGAGCTGTCAAATGACTCCATCATAACACCGAATCAGGATGCCATGCTCATATGCTGCCAACAATTCATCATCAAGAAGAATTTCCCACTGTGCATGGAATATCTCTCTGTGACAGTGAGTCATCAGAGCTTTGTTTGGACCTTTTCCACCAGTATAAAAGATAACAAAATCCTTGAATGAATCTGGAATCTGGAACAAGATGAACAAACTTTTAAGAGGAAGACTGATAAAAATCCTACAGTCTGAAAATATGCAATGTGGTTTCCCAGATGGCATGAAGGCTTTGCTCATCAATACTTTGAATCATTTCCAAAATACATATAACACAGCCATAGCTTGGCATTTCCGAATGATGTGAGATGTGTCACATCTGACCAGAACATCAGTGCGACAACTGCTCTGGGTGCATCACAACTAGGCTCACCTGGAGACTCCAAAAGGTTCTTGTGCTCAGACAGGAAAGTCACAGAGGTATACAGCTCACTGTGAATCTGGACCTCTTGTGCATCATTGGCACTTTTCCACAGAAGTCCATATGGTTCATAGTAGAAGTCCTTGTCATCATTTGTCACATGTTCTTTGATAACAGATATGATCAACCTATGATAGAGCTCACTGGCCAAGTATCTCTGAGGGCCAGGAACAGCCATGCGCCTGTGGAATGGAACAAGAATGGAGATGACAGTGTGATTCCAACCATTATCTTCCCCAAGCTAATGGTTGTTCAGATTTTATCCCAATTTGTTAACTGAATGTCATCAGATGTGAAGGTAGGATTGCCCACGATTTTGAGGATCCATGAGAAGTCTTGCTTGGATTTCTGAACACCCTGGTTCCAATACCACTTTCCCAAGGAGAATGAATTTCAGTTTGGATATGGGTAAAATGGCTAGTCATTTGAAATGCTACCTCCAAAATGATCAACCAAGGTGGAAACAGAGTCACAAAGGTCTTCAGGCATTACATGGTCTTCAGGGTCATGTGATGGGTGTTCTGTTCCATAGTATTCTCTAGAGAGCCCAAAGAAATCTCGTGGTGTTCAAAAATATTGAAGCAATCGCAAACAGAGTGGTAAAGAAGCATTCACAGCTTGATCTGTTGGAAGCAAGATACCTGAAGAGGCTAGTGGCATTTCATATGGAATTATGGCTATATTATTGACACATGTTGTCAACAGAGAGTGCAATATGGTGGATGATCAGATACCTGATGGCTTTGGCTTTGGCACTTGGTCACAATACCTCTTAGGCAGCTGGTGGTTTTCATGTGTACATCACCTCTTTGATATGGGCAGATCTAACTCTGAGTCCAAGATGCTGATTGTTGTTTCTACAACACTGGCATGCAGGGGCACTTATATAACTTCTGCAACATAACATATGAGTCTACTGGTATCTAAACTCCTGTTAGTGTCAAGTGCTAAAGTCATAGAAGGTGATTCCCATACCTGCAGTTCACTGGCAGTTATGCTTTTCTGGGCCTGGAAAAGGAGTGGATGAGCATATCCA
Organism: Tricholoma flavovirens; assembly: GCA_003313805.1. Classification (NCBI taxonomy): domain Eukaryota; kingdom Fungi; phylum Basidiomycota; class Agaricomycetes; order Agaricales; family Tricholomataceae; genus Tricholoma; species Tricholoma flavovirens. Next base: position 10,780 of record QLOK01003678.1, read on the forward strand.
TATAAATGTCTGACAAGGGGCATCCCTTATCTGCTGTACAATCTCTTTTCTTATTCTTCCAGAGCTCTTTCACTTTTGAAAGAGCCACTTGTAGTCACCTTTTGCTGGGGCAACACAAGTGTTTGTGAAAATTGAGTGCAGACACTGTGGGAAATGACCTTCCAACTCTGGTGATCACATATGAACTCCAGCCTTGCTTCCATGCTGTATTACCAGCCGAGTCTCAGCACTTGAAAGGTGACATGGATAGGTGTCAAACTTTGGACTTGGAATTGAGCAGGTACAGGCGACAACAGGAGCAGACCCCAGTAATAGAGCCAATCTGTCATAATCTTCATGTTAGGCAAATCAATTGAACCTGTCTTCTAAAAGTGACAAGTCATTTACCAAACCTGGTTGAGTCATCATTCCTTCCACCACAAACACCACCAGGAGCAGACCTCAGTAATAGAGCCAATCTGTCACAATCTTCAGGTTAGGCAAGTCAATTGAACCTACATTCTAAATGCAACAAGTTGTTTACCAAACCTGGTTGGGGAATTTCATCTTAGCCCTCTCAGGTTTGACTTTGCCCCCTACTATCTCATCTCTGATATCCACTGCTATGGTATAAAGATCTCTGGTTATGGGTCTCAAACCATATTCTCTCCCTGATATAGCCTTCTGTCTGATGTCATGCCCCATTCCCCAACACCCAAGACACCCAAGCAATCATCCCCACTATGGTATTAGCATTACATACAAGTCCACTGACTGCTTCTGCTAATTCAGATCAAGTGCTAACAGCAGTTTCATTACACCCCTGGAGATGTGAAGTTCTGCTCAAACTCCTTATGCAGTTCCAGAAGCTGCTAATGCAAATATTTGTGAGCAATCCCTGCTACTTAACACTACAGGCTGTTCACTCTTATGACACCTGAGTCATCCCAATAGCAATGGTTGATGTTGAAACCCAAACAGACACAAAGCTACTTGAATACATCACTGAGCTAGATGCTGCTCTCCTTGAGGCATATAAAACCATTGCAGAGCTGAATGATCAAATAGATCAACTTCAAGTGAAATGCTCAGATTATCAACATTTGTGGATGACAGAATGTCGTTATTCAAGTATTTTGATAAAGGAAGGTGCAGAACCAGCTGGAGGTGTATCGCAGGTGAAAGATTGGGAAAGCTCCAGTCCATACCATCAATATTGCCATATGTTTCCAGCTTTGTTCCAGCTTTCTGAGTCCTCTCAAACTCATACATTGCTTACAGACTCGCCAAGCCCAAGACTTGGAAGGTCTTCACCCTGACATCCAAGTTGTCATCTATGCTCTCGTCCTTTTGCATACTGAAGGCTCTATAGTTGCACAAGCCAACCTCAACCACTTTTTGCAGCTTCAACTTAGTATTAGTAGACTACCTGATTTTTCTTTTGGGTTGTGATGCCCACGTACTTACACTAAATTCCAGAGTAGGTTTCTTGGGCTTTACAACATGAGCCAGGGCAATGAGCCTTGCAAAGTTGTGCTTTGAAATTTGAAATGTTGCCAGCAGAAGGGAACAAGAAGGCAGACCAGGAGGCAAAGAAAGTGATCACGGATAGCAGTCCTGTAGACAAACTGCCAAAGCTACTCAGAAAGAAACTGCCACACAGCAAGTCAGCAATGGTACAAGCATATAGGGAGAAACTCAAGCAGAGGGCACAGAGAGCATGGACGACATCACAGTGGTACAACATGATGAAGAAAACAGACCCCATGACCCCTTCCAACAAGTACCTCAAGCTCATCACACCATTGCCGAGAAAGCATGCCAGCATTTTGCAGTTGAGAACAGGACACATTGATAATACTCAACCAGGAAACCCAAAAAAAACACCTAAAAAGAGATTCGTATGGTATAACACAGGTTAGAGGAAGGTAGCAAGGTGGTACTGAATATCGAGACCTAGGTCAAGGTTGGGGGGGTTAATAGTGAGGGATATCGAAGAGAGTTCGAGGAAATATTGAGGTTGTGATAAAATATCAAGGATGCAATAAAATCTTGATCAATCAGAGTACAAGGAATGAGTATTATGAGAAGAGAGACAATGTAATGAGTGAGGTAAAAGTGAGGCAAATACAATAATATCAAGGTAGAGATGAGGGTCGGAAGGCTCATCATAGAGGTGCAATGATTATCAAGGAAGATTGTGATGATTTTGCAAAACTTCAAACTAAGATGGAATACTTGGACTCAAGTGTACAATTGCTTGAATCAGACTATTGGGACAATAACATGAATGATATTCTTTTTGAAAAGTACCTAATACAATGTTTATACAACATATGAAAGATAGTACTAAAAAGGAAATTGAACATGAGGCCTACATGATGCAGGATGAGAACAGTAATATGGGGCTAAATAGGATGGGTAGATGATGAAATGATGTGAATGCAAGACAATTGAAAGGGTATCATGTGGTACATATATGTGTTCCCTTTGAGGAGTCTGAATACTTTAAAAATCATCTCATGTCCTTCAAAATGTGATCCTGTCTATTGTTCTTCATGCAATAAGCTTGTCATATGATGTCACAAGGTGTGGGGGTGTGGTACAAATGTCCAATAATAATGAATATGGCTGCTGAAGTGTGCGAAGTACACTCAAAGTTTGATCGAACTTGTTCAAAGTCAATC
>QLOK01003690.1:0-25743 GCA_003313805.1 Tricholoma flavovirens
AATTTCAAATGGACCGTGCATCGTGACATGCGCCCGTCGGGTCATCTGAGTCACGTGACTATCGCGACGCGTTCGGTCCAAATACGCCAATACAAATGTGAGGGCAGTATAAAGCTTACTGCTTGCCCGCTGCCTCTTCAGTTAACCTCCTTCCCCTACCATCATCACACTATATCGCCCATCTGAATTTTACATCCTATCTTTCACATTTCTACTGCCTACTCAAACTAACTATGCATTCTTTCTTCCTCTTTCTCTCCCTCATACTCCACGCCTTCCACGCAAACCTCGCTCTCGCTGTCCCTCTTCATTCTCGCGCTGAGGGAAACGGGAACGCCTACACAGGTACAGGGGGTCAATCTCCCGGAGGTAATGTCAACAATCCTAGCAGCGGGCTCCTTAACGTGTTTTCCTGTAAGTATCACTATATGCGCCTCGTCCCTGCACCAGACATTGACATCGCCACGAAGACAACGCTGGCCAGGGCGGAGATTCCTCCTCAGGAACTGCAAGCGGCGGGGGTCCGAACGGGCATCACGAAGGTGCACACGGCAACAGCAACGGCAACGCGTACACTGGGCCTGGAGGTAATTCGGCTGGGGGATCTGTGGATGGTGGGGATAGTCATGGGCTAGGAAGGATGATCAGTCTCTTCTCAGGTATAAATGCCTATCCGCCACTTTGATACAGAGCTAACTGAGCGCATACAGGAAACGCAGGTCCAGGGGGTAATGCGGGCAGCGGGTCAGCTGTAGGAGGGGGCGGCCATGATCCGGGCTGTCATTGTTAGTCAGGGAGGAGAATGGACAAACTTGAAGCAATGTATCACCACCAGCACATGTATAAGAGATGTATTATTAGCAATCGACAAATCACAACACGCAGTAAATGGTCACAGTAAGCGCAACTTGCCAGTCACCTCGTTGATCAACGCGACAGGTGCTGGTCCAATCCCTAAAACCGTCCTTGACCCCTCTGCAACCTGTGTCAAACCCCTTGAAAAAATATATAGATTAGGCGTAGTACCCGAACACTCGTGTTTAACCTACTGATCTTCTATTGAGCGAGCACACAAGTTGAGACTCTTGGCAAGCGCCTCCAGCTCCAGTAATTGTTCTTCCGAGGTTCCCTTTAATGCTATTTTCGCTTGACTGATATCCAGGTTGGAGAAATTATTGGAATTGCAGCTTGAGTATTCACCCAGTTTGTTCCCAATGCGTTACAAGCTGTGTGTAAATTCATTATGGTCAGTCACTTCGACAGGCATTAGACCATGCCTTTGGATTCTTCTTAACGAGGGCCTTGTAGCAGGCCAGAGTCGCGTGACTTGTGCGGAAAATGAATATATGTCAATCCTAGCGAGGCATCTCTAGCTTACCCGCATCTTTCAAGGAAATGAATTAGACGATTCACGCACATACGATGTCTTGCTTGACACTTACTGCGTTGCTATTTTACCAGTAGTCATCTTCAGGTCTGTTCTAACCACTAGCACCTTGAGAGAGCCAAAGATCCGCTTGGGTATGGCGTAGGCATTCTTAGAAAAATCTTACGAGTTTGCATTGTTCCATGAAGCCAGCCTGCACTGAAGCAAGATCTCCATCTGAGGCTTCTTCGTCCTCGTCTTCGTCACGTTGTTCGTCTATTTCAGATTGTCGCTTGTCTGCTCTCGGAGGCACAGCATTCGCGCGTCGAGATCCAAAATAAAAACCAAAACCCAGCGAAGTCACCGACAGCAACAAGGCGAAGACAACTAATATCGTGTCAATACAATGATGAATAAGAGCACTTGGACCACACACTTTGTGATGTCGCCGAAGTTGCATTCGACCGTGATGAGGTTGGCATCTGTTAGTAGGAATCGCCGAGTCGGTTATCTCCGAACTTTATTTTTTTATTTGGTGCTCCACGACGAGACTTGGTCAAAATGGCAACCAACAAAGGAAAATCGCCAAATGTCGATGGTGCCCATGAAGATGATCAAGTACGCCAACCGTTCTCAACACTCGAGCTTTCGGAACAGACAAATAGAGCACTCGCAGAAATGGGTTTTACGACTATGACCCCTGTGCAAGCAAAGTCAATACCCGTGCTACTGGCTGGCAAAGATGTTCTCGGTGCAGCGCGTACAGGGTCAGGAAAAACCTTAGCATTTTTAGTTCCCGCAGTGGAATTGCTTCATCGGCTCAAGTTCAAACCTCTCAATGGTATGTACTCTGAGCATAAACACAAGCTCTGTTTCATCTCCAGCTGCATGTTGACAGGTACTGGTATCATTATCGTCTCACCAACCCGAGAGCTGGCGCTACAAATTTTTGGAGTCGCAAAAGATTTGATGGCGCACCATTCACAGACATTCGGGATCGTTATTGGAGGGGCGAACCGAAGGGCAGAGGCGGACAAACTAGCCAAGGGAGTTAATTTATTAGTGGCAACTCCAGGGCGGTTATTGGATCACTTACAAGTGCGTTTATCGTGCGTTTCCTTCGTGCGTTCTCTCATTTTACTTGCAAGGATACGAAAGGCTTTGTATTTCGGAATTTGAAAGCCCTTGTTATCGACGAGGCTGATCGAATATTGGAAGTTGGTTTCGAGGAAGAGATGAAAAGGATTATTAGCATTCTACCGAATGGTCAGTGCAGCATACATCTTAACCTGTTTTCATAAACCCACTCGACGTAGAGAACCGGCAGTCCATGCTCTTTTCAGCAACGCAAACAACAAAAGTCACAGATCTGGCACGAATATCGCTCAGACCGGGGCCTGTTCATATCGATGTAGATAAGGAGCAGTCCACCAGTACCGTGTCAACCCTGTCGCAAGGATATGTCGTGTGCCCATCCGATCGACGGTTTCTCCTCCTGTTTACGTTCCTCAAGAAGAATTTGAAGAAGAAAATCATTGTATTCTTCTCAAGCTGCAACTCTGTAAAATATCACGCCGAACTACTCAACTACATTGACGTTCCCGTCTTGGACCTGCACGTGTGTACCTACTTTTTCGTATCCTCTCAGCGTTCCGAAACTGATAGTAGCATCTGCAGGGGAAACAAAAACAACAAAAGCGAACCAACACCTTTTTCGAATTCATAAACGCGGAATCTGGTATTCTACTCTGTACAGATGTTGCAGCTCGTGGCCTCGACATTCCACGAGTGGACTGGATTGTGCAGTTTGATCCTCCAGATGATCCGCGTGACTACATCCATCGGGTGGGTCGAACGGCTCGTGCAGGGAAAGTGGGAAAGAGTTTGCTGTTCCTGCTAGAGAGTGAACTTGGGTTTTTGCGATATCTGAAGCAGGCGAAGGCCCCGCTGAATGAATTTAGCTTTCCCGGAGAACGAATAGCCAATGTCCAGAGCCAGGTACGTCTACCCCTTCTTTGACCGATCACCTCTGATCAGCTCTATAGTTAGAGAAGTTGCTACAGAAGAACTATTTCCTTCACCAATCTGCACGTGATGGTTTCCGATCATATCTTCAGGCATACGCGTCATATTCTTTGAAGAAAATATTTGACGTGAATGCTCTTGACCTCGCCAAGGTAGGGAAAGCATTCGGGTTCGCGGTTCCTCCGCGAGTGAATGTAAATATTGGGGGAGGGAAGAGTACAGGGTCAAAGCATGGGAGAAAGCGGGCCAGAGAATCGGATGACGAGGACGGTGGCCAGGAAGAAAATAAAGCAGAAGAAGGAGAGGAGGAGGATAGGCGAGTTCAACGAAGGCAAGGCAAGGACCGAAGAATCGAGACGCTTGGGAGGAAAAAGGTGGACAAGGAGGTTTACCGAAAAAAGCAGATGGATAGTAACTGGAGTCGGTGAATTAAATATAGTATTTATTTTTTTGAATATCAGCACGTGGTGTGACATCTACACGTTTGAGTTGTGAGGTTGAAGTTGTGCACGAAGCAAACTTGAAAACTCATCGCCGCCCAATCTTTGTTTTCTGTATTCTATATTCCTTCAGTCCCTCGTCTCTGATTGCGAATGGCAACTACCCAAGTACGTCGTTTCTGGTTTCTCTATCCCACTATCTTCATTTCTCTTCCAGCATTACTTGTGGGCATCGGGCCATTTTCTCCTTCTACTCTCCTCCTTGCGCTATTTCTTGGCATGGTCGACCTTCAAGCACCCTTCCGTATGGTCTTATAAAGGTAAGAACAGTTTGTTATCTTGACTGGCCGTCCTCCCATGTTGAACATCCTTGTGCGCAGCAAGTTTCACTGGTGCTCTCATCAGCTACGCCATTGTTTGCCAGTCAGTTATCTTCCCTCTTATCACTTGCCAATGTCTTACTCTCCCTCCCGGACTTAGAAAATCCATTGGCGTAAGTGTATTGAAGCATGATGGGCTATCATCTTATCCTTGTAACAGATTCCCCAACCTAATATTGCCTATGTCAAACGCGCTTTGCTCGACGAGGTATGATAAAATCAATCCACATACGAAGCCGGGAAAGGCTGAATTTTCCCTCAGAATGTTCAGTACTTTTTGCTCGCGTTCTTCTGGTGGTCTTCCAAACCTATTGCATGTGCGTGCTGGCGCACCAGTTTCCCTAGCATTGCTTGCTTATGAATTAGGATCCGTGCGCTTGTGTTACAGTCACGCTTCTGCCGTACATGATCTTCTCGCTCTTCCATGCACTGACATTCACTCGAACAACTCTGATGCCTCAATTTCTTCCTCCCGGCCCACCAGCGGCCGCTGGAGGACCACCTCAACCCCATCCAGTTTCTAGGAAGTTGCAAGTTTGGGTCAAAGGTCAGACACCTGGGTTCGTTTATTGAACCAAAATTAGAAGTAAACGTTGCTTTTCACAGCCAACTATGATACGGCAATGAAAGTTGTTGCATACGCTGAACTAGTCATCTTTGTTCGCGTTGCGCTTGGAGCAATCACTTTCCAGAATGCCTTGGTGTCCCCACTTATCTATGGGCATTTCCTGCGTCAGCGTTATTACCAGTCTGCATTCACGCGGGAAGCTCTTGCTACAACAGCCAAGAGGGTGGATGTTTTTGTCCGTAGGCCTGGCATTCCTCCGATAGTTGTGCAGGTGTGGGAGCAAGCTAAGATGTTGGCAGTAAGGTGGGCCGGGAGCAACTTGGCTCCCCACACTGGTGACGCTGATGCTCCTGGAGGAGGAAGATAGAGAGAGACTAATTAGAGCTATGAAAACTACCACCGAAAGATATTTCTAGTGTTCGTTCTTTGGGATGTTATTTATATGCTCACGCTACTGCTCATACATAAATTTGCGTGAAAACAAACAGACGGCAACAAAAAGTTGAAGGTTGCCAATTTCGAGGAGGTGCGCTCATGTCGCGCATACCCGTTCCTTCTACCTCTCCTTCTCATTTACGGTCCCCTTCTCCTATTCCATCTCCCTCAGATCCCTCTGTGCATCGTCATAACGCTCGTTCAGCCAATACTTCAACTTCCATGTCTTCTTTAGCCGGATACCAGAGCCCACTCTCGGAGACCAGGAAGAAACAGTCAAAGAGAGATGAAGTAAATCTACTTGGTCCCCTCCCACGCCAATCCCTAAAAATATCTGCCCCAGGCTATCAGGAAAAAAATAGAATCAGAGTTGGCGCGTAAACGAACAATCTCCACCACATACCAGCGTGCTGGCAAGCGTGGGGGCAAATTACCAGCAACGAAAGGCACTGTCGCCGCGCTCAGGCCAACACCTGCCTTGACGGTACCTGAAAACATTACTGTTGCAGAAGCCAGTCAGTTATGTGCCGCCAAACGAACCGATTGCGTTCTCGTTGTCGATGACGAGGAAGGATTAAGTGGGATTTTTACTGCCAAGGACCTGGCTTATCGAGTACAGATACCTCTTGTTGCTCTTTTAGGCCGTTCATTCATACGGCGTTCCTTAGGTCACTTCGGAGGGTCTTGATCCTCATACCACTCCTGTCCACCAAATAATGACGCGGAATCCCATGGTCACCCGCGATACCACCAGCGCAACAGAAGCACTGCAGCTAATGGTTTCGAAACATTTCAGGCACTTGGTACGCAACAGGTTATTTCTTCATGCTTCACATTGTAAGGTAAATTGCACATAGCCCGTCTGTAACGAAGATGGCAACGTCGTCGGCCTCCTCGACATTACCAAAGTTTTCCATGAAGCTTTGGGGAAAGTAGAGCGCAGTTCTGCAGCCTCAGAGCAACTCTTCAGCGCCATGGCTGGTGTGCAATCAGAGCTTGGTTCGGTAGGGTCCAACCCTCAAGCAGCAGCGATGCTTGCTTGGGCAGAAAAGCTTCGGGAAAAGACTGCGTTGCCAGATCTGACTACGATTATGGACTCGCGGACGCATCCTGCCACCGTTGGTCCGAGAACAAGTGTTCGTGAGGTCGCAAAACTTATGAAGGAAAGGCGGACTACTGCGGTCTGTGTAATGGAAGGAACAGTTTCTGCTTCTCCAGGACCGACTAATGGGAGCAGTCCTCGGATTGCTGGAATTTTTACCAGCAAAGATGTGGTGTTGCGTGTCATCGCAGCTGGGCTGGATGCCGGCAAGTGTAGCGTTGTGAGGGTCATGACACCTCATCCAGACACTGCACCTCCGACCATGACCATCCATGACGCTCTGAAGAAAATGCACAGTGAGTCACTGCATACCCTATGCATGCATACAACTGAATGATCTCCGCGTATAGATGGTCATTATCTCAATCTTCCTGTTGTTGAAGATGACGGCCGCTTGGTCGCTATTGTGGACGTTCTCAAACTCACCTATGCGACTTTAGAGCAGGTGATCTTCTTGCTGTTAGAGAATCTTATATTTGGCTGACATGTTGCATTTAGATGAATGCCATGAGCACCGAGGGCGCCGCACCCGACGCGGAAGGCGGTCCTATGTGGGGACGCTTTTTTGATTCGATTGGACATGACGACAACGAATCTGCTATGTCAGGGTCCCACCGCCCTTCAGACCTTCGGTCCTTCCCATTACTCAACGATGTGAACCGTTTGCAGCAATCGCCGCACTCCGAGGTGCACCCAAACGATTCTGCCTCCATGGTAGATGACGATCCTGGCTCTGTTCTTGACGAATATCCACGCCCGAAAGGCGGTGTCCCATTCATTACTGGACCCCCACCTGTTGACGATGGCACGTATGTCTTCAAGTTCCGCACACCGAGCGGAAGAACCCATCGATTCCAGGCTCGCCATGACGACGCGGAGCATCTGCGGGAGATTATAGCGGGCAAGTTGGCTTCAGATCCCTTTTTCACAGACTTCAAGCCAGCCGAAGAAACCGACCACAGTCCTGACCCTGCTGATTTCCACCTGTCGTATACAGATGCCGACGGCGATAGTGTTCTCATTACCTCAAATGACGATGTTACAGATGCTGTCAAAATTGCTCGGGTGGCTCATAGCGATCGTGTTGTGCTTTATGTGCAGGGTGGCAAGGGATGGGCGGAGGCTCCTGCAGTCCACGAAGAAGTAACAATCCCTGTCCCTGTCTCACAGGATGTCAAAGAAGTTGAAAAGACCGAAGCAGCTGTTCCCAACACTCCAACACATGTACCATCGTCTCGTTCAACTGTTCCCATTCAAGACGAAGTTTTCGGTATTCCAAAAGACTTGCTGCTCCCTGCAAGTATTGGAGCTCTGGCCGCGGTTATTATTGGCGTATTCACAATTTCGCGTTTGACGTCGTCAAATTATTAGAGATGATATCCTTCGTTAGGTGGTACGAATTTCATGCACATAGCCCTGTCCTGTATATACAACCCCTTTGCAATATCTGATGACTATGCGAACCTACTGCGATCCTGAGACGCGATCACACGCCATTGTAATAATAATATTCGAAGTCACGTGTCTGTCCGTGACAGTCGCGACTCGGTACTATTGCTCCTGCTCCCGACACGTCTCGCGATGCCCAAGTCTGAGCGCGAGGAGACTATCACTGCTCTGGTAATTTACGTCCTAAAATTCTTAGCTTCTCACCTGTTGAGCGCGTCTTGTTTCCTCAGACATCTCGAATTTTCACTGCCATGCTCAATGACCTCATCATGGATGTGACTTTACAGTCGCACCATGAGATCGTTCGAAGTCGCAGCGCATGCAACATATGTCACACACTGTACGTATCTCCTCAGAAACCTTGAACCACTTGCACGTACTCAGGTTTTGGTTAGTTGTCACTCAGGTTGAGTTCTCAAACAGACGCCGTGAACACTATGCTCACTCTCCGTAGTACATGTCCCAACACCTACAACTACCCAAGTCACAGTATCTCCAGCCAGGGCCGACACACCTTCGGCTCCTGAGGTCAAACCTACTAACGGATCTTCCGGAACAGGCACAAATACTCCGACGAGTGTTAAGGACGGGAATTTATATCTGGAGTGCGTTAACTGTTCTAGACAGGTGCGGTTCCCTTCATCCAGATTATTTTTCATGGGAAATCTCAATCAACATGCCCCCAGGTTGCGTCTAATCGTTATGCGCCACATCTAAGCAATTGCATGGGCTTAGCTTCTGCTCGAAGAGGAGCCGTTCGGGGTAATGCTAAGTCAAAGTATGTCATAAATTCCATATAAATTTGAACGCCCTTTTCACCGAGAAATTCGCAGACCTTCTTTAGACGCTGGCCGATCGGTCTCCCCTCCATCCGAAGCTGGGAACGTTTCGGACGACCACCCAAAAGGTAAGGGCAAAGGAAAGTCAAAGGTCAAGCGGGCGGGTAAGTTGCATGATATGTTATATATAACTAGGGCTCACCTTTCGCAGACGAGGCGGAATTCAATCTGAAGCGCAAACGAGTAAGTTCATGTTTATCTTGGCATGACGAAGGTTTGAACCATGAATAAGCCCGATTCTCCTCAAGTTTCACCTATCAAAAAACAGAAAAAACAGAAAACATCTGGTATCGCACACCGCTCTGGTGCAGTTCTCAAAATTGACTCTTCTATGGCCGTCTAGCTTCACCCGTCTCAAGAGTCAAGGCAGACTCAGATGTATCCGGTGTGCCAAATGCTGTAATGTTGTCAGATCAAGGCGTAATTCTGGATACTCAATGGCCTTCCTTTAGGCACGTTATTCGCCTTTGCACTCGCAGTCGAAGGTGCCATCCAAATTACGAGAGTCTTCGTCTGCTTCCTTCCTGGAGAGATCTTCCATGTCCGACTCGTCGCGCTCCTCTTCGCGAGATGGAACCCCAGGATCATCGTCGTTTTCGCACAGTCCACAGCTGTCTGCGAAGAATATTGGGACAGGAAAATCCAAGGCACTTCCATTCAACCATCCGAAACGTCCAAGCCCACCCCGACCACCACCGCTGCAGGTTCCCGATTATACAATAGGTGAGTCATTATTTCTAGCATTGCAAATTTCTGACTGGCGGGAAATTAGATGTCGAAAATGGTGATGAGACCGGGTCTTCGACTGATACCGACAGTTCATAGAGCAATCTTATCGTTCTCATGAAATGTGATATTTTATTGCTTGCATCTTTTCCAACTATATCGTCTCGGATGGCTAATAAATAACGTGGGTCTGGAATCCTTTTGATGAGGTCTAACTTGCGTAGTTATGGGAGGGCAACCTAGAAGGACACATCGACCAGAGACAGATCATTATTGCCCCAAGCGAAACCATGAAATATGTGATCGTCTGAGCACCTTTCAAACTGGCAACTGTGCCTGAAATAAATGGAAACAAGGCTAAAAGGATGTCATTTAGGATTTCAAAAACCAAACCTGTACCAGCTTACCACTTCCGAGACTGGCGAAAGCAGAACTGCATGCACAAGTACCAACTTGAATAAGCTAATCAACATGGAATGGCGAATGTAAATACTCACATTATGGTCATGCTACTCATGTGAACATTAGCAGGCAGAAGCTCGTTTGCCATGGTCAAGCACGCAGGGAAGATCGGGCCATAGAGGGTACCGATGAGACCAGTTGAGAATGCATTTTCGACATTGGAGTTGACAAACCATATGAGAAGCTGCATAACGAATGCAAGAACTGGCATCCAAGTTTGAACATGGTCGAATGCAGACGAAGAGTCAACCCACCACTGGGAGGCAATCAGCTTTGGCATTGATAAAGCAGTGGGCAAACGACTTACAGGCATGTTAGTATGACATATTTTTTCTGTAAAAATGTCAAGCTGGCAGGTTTTTAATTGAAGTTGTTCTCCGTGCTCTGAGATGGACGTACGAAGGCACAAAATATCCCCAGGCAAAACGTCCAATTGCATTGCCAGCCCAGAAACCGCTAGTGACATATCCCACTGTCTTGGGATTCGCGTGCTGCGAGCAAGGTGATGACGATCAGTGGTGGTAGCTGCGACAAGAGGGACCCATACTCTAACGGCAAGTAGATATGTGACCATCTTTTTATAACCATCAGCAAAGATAAACAGAAGATCGCATACACTGACGAATCCTTGTGTTGTGGTTTCGCTGTAGACTGAAGGTCAGACTCAAATCCGGGGACAGAATTAATATTGATTTGGGCCTGACCTCCCATAATACAGCATAGCGAGGATGGAGAACGCCCATTGGTACCGCATTTTGAGGGCAAGCCGAAAAGCTACTCAGGTACTTGAGTTACCTACCTCATACAAACTTCAATACGTCTTACTGCTAACGGGATGAGGTCTTGCAAGCGGAGATTTGGCTATCGGAAATCTTGCGCCAACCTCAACTGTAGGCAATAAACAAGGTAACACAGTCTGCACTGATAGAGCGGTACTGGTAACAGTTACTGCTTGCTGACGGTCTGCTGAAAACTCTTGCATGGTCGGCCTGAATGTATACATCAGGAATGTAGTGTTGATTGCCGAGAGCACCAGCGACCCCAAGTAGAAGTGAAACCAGGGAACTCCTGCAGCGACAATGGATTGACATATTAAAGGAGAGATGACACCACCAAAACCTATCCGATAATGAACACTAGTCTGTCAAAAGTCAAACAAGTGTAAAATACTCACTCCAAAGTCCAAATGCAAATCCCATGGATTGTGAGGGACCAGACGCAAAATAGTCATTTCTGAATAACTGTTGCATCAGCACGAGAAACGAATAGAAAGAATTTAAACAATCACAAAGACGCTGGTTAAACGACATCAGCAAATGTTAAACATTAAGTTGACCTGAACACAATTCTGACCTGTTAAAACAGCCCGTGCAAACGCAGCAATAGCGTAGGCTAAGAATGTGACTAGGAAACTACTTTTCGAGCCTATCATAATAAAATTGCAGCCATGCAACAAGCTGGATAAGATTAGTGCTAAGAATCTGGCTTGCGATGCAGAATATCCAACACCGGCCGGCGAATGTCCAAAAAGAAACCATGAAACTCTAGGAAAGTACGGCACAGAAACGTGCGTAGTACAGCGGAGACAGAAACGGCCGAGAATGTTTGATATTGGTTCCACGAGGAGCGTTCCCAGTACGTAACTAGAAAACAAAATTCTTCAACATTATTCTCAAAATTAGGGTTAGACAACCTACCCGATAGTGCTGCCAGAGAAAAGTAGTGAAGACGTCATCGTGGTTAGATGATAGTCAGCTGTAAAAACTGCACCCTAAAGTCTAAGCCGAGATATGATTGAGCAGAAAGAAACGACATACAGGGAAGAACTGTGGCCGTTACTAACGAGAGATGAAAAATGTCAGCCAGTGGCTGAAAAAAAGAAATTGATCTCGCCTCCATCACCCCACCCGCATAAAAAGTAGGCGAAAAAACCACTAGATAAGCGCAACTTCAGAAGCTCAGGACTACCAGCAGATGGACTGGATGGGTCGGCACCCAAGTTGATAGGGTTGCCCGATGAGGGTCTACGACTCGAAACACTGTTGAGCTGCAAAGATACAGTTGGTGACAGTATTTCTGCGGAAGGCAGGATCGGAACAGAGGTCTTGTGACGAGGAACAGCAGTGCTAGTGAAATAGTCTGATACATGAGCGTCTAAAAGTGGGGAAAGCGACGGTGTCGCAAGAGACTGGGAGCGCGGGGTGGTGACCGCGCAGGAACTGTCTTTATTTTCGATTATGATAGTTTTATCTGAGATAGCGCTATCATCTGCAGCAAAAGACGGGGCAGAAGTTATACGAGGAATTGTGGCAGGCGAATGAATTGAGCTTCTTTGTCGTCCCCTAAGAGTTGTCTCGCAAGACTCTGACGCGACAGTCTGCAACAACCAAGACATCGGATGGTAAAGGAGTGCATCTTTGTCTTACCCTTGATATACAGAAATTTGGGGTTCGCGGCCGCCACGGCCCCCAGCGTCGGAAGATCTGTGCACCATTTCCGTGTAGTGCACGCACGCAGTGTGATTGGCTACACCATGATGTAGATCCGATGTCTGGGAGAAAAAGCAGGAAGATAAAGGCAAACAGAAATTCTTTCACAGGACAATATTTCGGAAATAGTATCACTGTCGGTAGTGGGGCCAGCAGGGACAATGTTTGATCGGTAATGGTGCATGAACTTAACAGCTTCCCTGCATGTTAATTCAAACCCCAGTACTAGTTTTTAGAAAGAATGCCGTTGTTTCTGTGCGATCTCAGGCGGCAAAACTTCAACCCTAAGTCACCTAGCGTGTGCTTCGAATTGACGAATTCCAAAGAAATTAGAAGCAGTATAACATGTCGTTTTGGGCCTTCCTACTAGAATAGACGCGGGGCATGAGAGGGCAGGGTCGACGGCGATTAGCAGATTTTGTCGGGGGCGAATAATAAATTAGAGAGCGGTTAATAAGTACTACTTTTCGATGATCGGAAACTTCAAGGAAATCTGCCTTCCTCTTTTGGTACCAACAACTTGGACTCCGAGTCCGTTTGATTCCTCAGGCTGACCTTGGATCTTGCTTCTAGTCGCAATGGGGCAAGGCAAGCGGAATGTGTTCTGAGTAATTTTCGTTGCCAAAACTTATATTCTAGTGGCGCCGTATCTCCTGCTTATTGCCGCCTCACTTTCTGTTGGATATTGGGTGGGCGCCAAATCACGAACTAACAATGCCATATCTACCAAGACCAGGCCTTATGATGGTCCAGGCACGTCGAGTGGCGATAACGAGACAGAAAGTATGGAAGGCAGCTTGCATTTACTTCCAGAAGAATGCAAAATGGTCAAGCTAAATGGGAAAAATCTTTGTTCCGGTGCTCACCCTAGTACAGGTTTTTGTCGTACGAATGGACTTGGGAATGTCTTCCGGAAAAATTGCCGCGCAGTACGCATTATGTACTAGCTATATGGTGTATGAATAACTGATACCTTGCCCGAACTTGAAGGTGCTCGTGAGATACACAATAAGTTCAAGCTGGAGTACCAGAATGCTCTAATTTCAAGTTTTTACCTCTGGTCAGTCATGCTGCACTAGCATGTTACAAAAGCATGTCATCAGGCAACCTCAAAGTATCCTCGTCCCTTTAGTACTTCGTCGAAATCTAACTTCTTTTATCATAGTTGCTGGGGCAGTGGGAACGCACAGGGTAAGTTATATGACATTCGAAAACGTACTAGGTCGAATGTTTGTCTAGTCAGACGAAAGTAGCGCTTCGCTGTGCAGATGAGGACGAGCTATCACTATTACAAGCACAGGCACAGAGTTTAAATTTGTGTGCCCATTCCATTCGAGACGCGTTAGTGAGTTTCTTGTTCAAACTTCCATTTTTAACCTTGTATGATGCAGTGGGAGAACACAAATAGCAGCGGGTTCAAAGACCGTTCTGGGAATTGCAGGTGATCGTGCAGAAATTCATTGATTCTTGGGATCTATAGCTGAAAGATAATCAAGGCCCAACGAGACTGCTCAACCAAGTGACTGGGAAGTTGCGACTGCTATGACTGTAGTATTAGGGTGTACTGTACAATGCACTTGTTAAAATTTATGACTGATGGGAATGCCATCAACTGCGACTTTGCTTTGTATCCACACAATCTTTCACATTTCAGTGCTGGCCAGTCATTAACATTCCCTACCTCTGTCTTTTCTCTACACTCCTCCATTTCGCAGTTCGCACCTCTCATAATGGCGGCATACATTCCTTCTGATCCTTCAAGATCGCAAAATTCGGTTCATGATGACTACAAGGCCTCCTACGACGACCTCATCGACGAATACTCTTCCCCATACGTTGCCAACTCTCGTCACCAAACCTTCACCATCACATCCCCTGATTCAGATGGTCATCGCCGAGACCCTTCCGTTCCTTTTGGTAGCAAAAACATGTCGTCCAAACAGTCCGACGACATGTCCCATGAACCGTTGTCCCATGCATATCCTCCTCTACCTCCCACGAAGGACGCTGATTCTCAAAGCCTATGGCAGAAGGTGCGTTGTCGCCGCTCGCGTGGCTTCCCGCATTCCTCACGAGTCCACCCATAGTTGATACCAGAATCACTTGCTTGTCGACTTTACGTCCTTACAGTGGTATTCGAGACCATAATAGACCTGGTTATCGAGGGAGAGCTCTTACTTCGAATACGCCAAGAGAACAAGAACGCTAGCGAAATATCATCTCGAAAGATGCCAGTGTATCTAAGCATTTTTGCCCTTGCTCAGTTCGTATAATACCGTTCCTTTCTCAGAAGATGGTGTTTGATTTGATCGTAAACAGCTTATTCCAGCTAGCCATGGCCATAGATGCCGTATACGCTCGGAACACCCTCCAATTCCTCTGTCTAACGTAAGTGGACTTGCCACATGCTACCGAGCACCCCTCATTATCGGAATCCAGATTATTCAACGCCCTCTTTCTGGTGTATGCCATCATACAGATCGGGGAAATTCGCCAAGCTCTTTCCAGCACAACCACTATAGCCAGCGAGGGTATCTCATCCATTCCGATTAATGTTTTGACAACTATCATTCCTATCGTTATATCTGTCGCGGAAATCGCGTACATCGCCCTTGGTTGGAAAATTTACCATGAATTCGGATGGAAGGTATACAAGTTTCTCGGCGCCGATCGGAGGATCAAGAAAATGTATGCCAACTACCAGATCTACGAATGTCTGATCAAGTTCGACGTCTTCTTCTGGCTTGGCTTCTCCGTGCAGTTCATCTGGCTTGTGCTCCAGAAGAGCGACTGGGAATACTATGTTACATGTGTTGCGTTGCCTTTGTCCGTAGTGGTGCTGGTGGAAGGTCATCTCGCAGCACGACATGAAAACAAGTGGATGATGATCACATTCATGTCGGGATGCATAGGTGCAATGGTCTATTTTATTTACAAGGTCAGTGTCATTCTCGTTCTGAAGGTCGAACCTCTTTTACAATTTACAAATTTTTATTACAGCTGATCAAGGTCTTGATAAACGTGCAGGATGTTCAATTCAGACTTGTTTGGAAAACTCTTACCGTCTTTTGTGAGTTCTTGTGCCATGTAAAGTACAACATCCACTAATACCTCGCAGCCGTCATTGCCATTGTCCTTTTATTCACTACATTTGTCTTCTCAGTCATCGTAATGAGAAACTTTGGGCGTGGGCTGAAAGATGCATGTATGTCTCCGAACCTCTTTGTCTGTGCCGCATTCCACTCATTGACTCTCCCAGTGGAGAGGAAAAATGCTCCACAGCATAACCGGTTTGCATCACAAGCCCACCGGCGTGCAGCAAGTACGAATCTCAACCGCATGAGCATTAACTAAGCCCTTAGGCCTTAGTATGGACATTTGCACTAATTTGCCCAGCATAGAACAACCCTTGCCAGCCCTTTACTAGGAGAATAGACATCACATCTGTCATCGCCTATCCCTCTCCGTCCACCTGGATGTACCCCTTCAACGTACATAAATACTTTATCTTATACCATAAATTCACGGATGTTGTTCTGCACCACTGTGGCACCCTGTAGATCCAGGAGTATCATTTTGGTTCCACTTCGCTCCTTTATTTTTCCTCCGTCCCACGCGCGGACGTTATATAGCAACCGACATATATGTAGCACTAGGACAATTGAAGGTTTGAAAACACTTAATGTTTAGAAATAGTGGGTGCAAACTAGCCGGATGGTGGCGGACTCGATTTGGAACTTGGCACGTCACTCTGCAGATGCAGATCTGAAATTTAAAACTCGTCGTTTATTATGGCCCAACGGTAACTTTCAATCACATATCTCATGCATTCTCTTATTCTAGCTCAGCATTAGACAGTCGGGCTCGCTACGAGACCGATCGACGCTCCTTGGCGCAACTCCACCGGTGTCTGGTCGTTCTTCACCCTTTAATGATCATAACCCGCAAGGCAATGGGCACCGATTTGCGGACGACCTAGAAGGCCAAAATGACGAAGCGCTAGATGGCCTAAGCGCCAAGGTGAAGCTGTTGAAAGATGTGAGTAAGTCTCAAACATTCAAGTATCTGCTAACCCGTTGTTTTGGGGATTCATATAGATTACTATTGGAATTGGGACTGAGGTGAGGGAGTCGACGGTTCAGTTAAGTCAGATGGTGCGCCATCTCTTCGTAGTAATGATTGATCCTGGCTTCTTACGTTTTGTTCAGAACGATGCATTTGCAGAGACGTCTGGGATTCTTTCTGGGACCTTTCGAAGAATGAATAACATGGCGGAAAGGCAGGGGTGTCGCTGGTTATGGTATATAATTTTCCTGGTCATTGTATTCTGGTTCTTCATCGTTGTCTGGTGGTTACGACGATGACAGACCTTGCTGCTTACGCTCGCAGGCACCAGTATGCTATCCCCCCCCAAAAAAAATTATTGTTTCCTACAGTACCAGCCAGATTATGAGTTATACAACATAATATTACTTAACGAAAAGTGCAGAAACGCTGGAGCTATGGTTCATCACGTAGTTTGGCATTGCCAATCTCCCATATCATACGGCGCCGTAGGTAGGGTATATCTTCCTGGGTAAATGTGATATATTCCTCGCCCCTCGACAAACCCTGGAGAAATTGGCATGTAAAAACTCCGCAATCAAACCCATTTTCTTGCTGTGGCTCCTACAACGGGGTCAGCGAGTTTATCCACATTCGAAAAGGTAGCCATACCTCTAGGGAATAGTCCTCCCATCCGGTAAAATCAAAAGGTTTCTTCTTTTTATTCAGGTGCTCAGCCTCCATGTAAGAACGCAGAAGCTATGAGAAGTAAGGCTCATGCCAACGAGTATCAAGGATAAACTGACTTTGAACACAACATCCCTTCTCGTACCCAGGCTATCGTATGACTCTAATCGTTTTCGACGGAAGTTAATAACTGCACCAGTCCAATGTGCATTGTTGTGATTGATAGGAATTAACACGGCGTCTTTCGAAAATATGTCAATCTAAGGAAGATATCAGCATCCGTGCATAACTCACAAGCTAGGCCAATTTACCTTTTTGGTCCATTTGGCCAGCCGAGATTTGTCGTAGCCTTCCTTTAGCTTCAACCAGAAAAAGGTGCTGAAATAATGAACATTCAACAGTTTCTTTCCATTGACTCCTTGAGCAGCATTCTCTTTGCAATCATCCGATCGTCCCATTATCATCGCGCCATAAAAGTTGATGATTTCGTCATTTAACCATTCGTTTGGTCTCAAACGCGACAGATCTTGGTGATTGACTTGCTCCTTCGCAAATTTGGCCACCACCCCACGTTTAGCCAAAATATCGGTGACTTGAATTTCAGCGTCAGGAGGTAATGGCGCTGGTGGGACGCGTTTCGGACGAAGTTGTTGTTCTATAACTTCATCTTTGGCGCGGTGAGCCAGCCGTAAGTGGTCCAAAGTTGGTTGGAAAGGTCGTGGAGGACGGGGCCTGTTAGTGCGCAAACGTAAACAACACTTCAGAAGCTACAAATTGGACGCTAACTCATTGAGCGTGGCTCGTGCCCTAGCAAAGGCGCGTCGTAGGAACTCCATATCATCATCATTTTGGTCCACATCGGAATAGGAACGCTGTCGACGTGACGGTATGGCATCCTTCGAATGCAGATTCGTCATCGAGAAGGAAGCTGATACGACTGAATGAACTGAGCATGAACGGTCACATTCTTGGTGAAAGACCTACGAGGAAAGACGTTATGTCCGTCAACCTTTTCTACTCGGGCCTTGTATGCCAAAAGAGCTGGAGCGAGGTATCAAATCATGGACATGAGTACGAATGATAATCTTACTTTTGAAGTCGGTGAAGTTAGACGTGTAGCCTGTTGCACTATATTCTAGATTATGGAGGGCTCAACGGACTGCATACGCACCTCTATTACGTTCAATGGCATATATCGTCCGTTGCATATCTTCGCGAGCCTTTCGAAGTTCAGCACGCAGACGGGCTTTGTGCTGATATCCCAATTAGCACGACTTCATGATAACTTGACGAGTGCAAACTCACCTCTTTGGCATATATGTGCTGCCGTTTGCGATACCTGTGCGTGACCGTGCCATTTCCTGTACTCCTCGACGACGATGGTGCCGAACCTAATTGTGGCTTTGGATGGTTGGTATAAACTGTGGGAGCCTGGGTGACGAGGGACTTTTGTGGATGGGAGGAAATCGAATATTGTGAAGCCAAGAACTGAATGCCTTCTGGAGGAAGATGAGACGACTCGACAGGATGACTGCTGTCTGATGCGCCAGACGCATGATGCGTTGTAGAATGGAGATCGCCTCTCCCGGAGGACGGCTCGCTATCTGGAGGTGCTCTGAGTTCTAGTGATGTCTGGATATCTCTGTGCACTGGCAGTGTGTCACGATCATCTGATGTAGAACCTATTCCCGGAAGATTGCGTTACATTCAACAAGAGATTTGTAGAGGTACTGACGGGCGAGATCAAACGCGACTTTAACGGTATCGACGGTTAAGGCTGAAAGGTCCGAAACCACGCGTTTCCAACGGGTCAAAATTCCAGCACGGTCTGAAGCATCCGGATTCCCTCCATCGTACTCCGCCATCGCGGTGCGGGGTTGCTTCAGGGCGTAAAGTGGTAGAAGAGGTTCTGCCGCCGGACGTTTCCGAGTGTTCATGGAGCGCTGATGTTGCGCAAGGAACGTATAAAACGTCAAGAATGTCAACTCCGATGCGAATTGGACGGAAAAAGGGATTTGGAGAGGGCACGCGCCTTCACTGGCAATGCCAACGATGGGAGGTTGTAACGCACGTAACACATGTGACATGTAATGATCAGGCTATTAGAGATCCACCGTAGCGATTAAGCTTCGGTGGAGCATTCTCACTTAACTAGTATTTGAGTCTTTTCGCCTCAGCTACGAATCGACGATGGCCCAGCTCTCGGTAGATCTACTCTAGAAACGCGGCAAGTCGACAACATTGATATCATCTCGGTTAATGTACAAAAAAAAAATTCGAATTTGGAAGTCGCGGGTCTCATTAATATTGCGAAGTGTTTCTTGACGAACCTTGAGTCATACGCAATCTGACACCTGACTCACAACACGTCTGGAATATTAATATTATCATCACAACAAGGGCGTGTTTAAAGCAGGTTTGAAATGCAGGAACATCCGGATCAGGTGAGGTGAGGCGGCCCCTAAGGAAAACATGTGATGATTAGTACAAGAGTCACTGGTCGCTTGCTTCCAGCTATTTAACCAACACCTCCTTGTTTTATTGTACACATTTCCACCTCATAAAGCGGTCTTATCCCATTTCATTGACTAGTTCTGTATCTTCACCAACTTATATCCCAGATCCCAACTCCTGACGCCACCGAACCTTTATCTCACATCACAAGCCAGTCGAAAGGATGGGCATGAGCTATCGCCGATACCTCAATGGTGAACGCATTTACGGTTGTTCAACGTGCAAGACTCACCTTGCAACTATCCACTCTATGATCTCTCGAGTATGGAAGTTCACCTATCAGGATGTCGACGTCATTGACTTTCTACCCATAATATTACAGGCTTTCAATGGTCAACATGGAAGAGCATATCTTTTTGACGGAGTGTGAGTCACTGGGTCATCTTCTTGAATATCACTCTCAGTCTGTGTGGTGATCTAGTGTCAACGTTATCGAAGGAGAGCCCAATGATCGTCCAATGACCACCGGCAACCACACCGTTCGGGACATATATTGCTGCAAATGCGGTACCACTCTTGGTTGGAAATACGTACGCATTCATCTCTCTCGTTCATAGTTGTATGCTTATAGGTTGGTATAGGACAAGGCATACGAGCCGGCGCAAAAGTACAAAGAAGGCAAGTACATCCTGGAGCGAAACCTGCTCGTGGATGTGCAATAGCTGCCCGTGGCAATTCACCAGTGGCATCGCGATCGTAATTGCGTCCAGCTCTTCTTGAGGCTGAATGAGATTGGATCAACTACCTTGCCAGGCCGTTCATCGTATTGGTATTTTTGGACCTCTGCAGCGCTGTTCCCCATCATGAGGACCCTCCTTTGTAGATATGTGTAGTGCTGGAGGGAGGTTTGCGGACTTGCGGCTTCGGTTGGCACTATAACAAGCGGGGCGAGACCAAGAGTCATGCTTCCATCGCAATCCTCAGTAGACCTTCACCTTCTCATCTCGTCGCTGACCATTTAATTCAGCCGCTGCCATCCACCCTCGAGCCTGACGGTTTCTAGCAGTCTATCCTCCAGCTTCTCATAGATCCGACCACGTTCTCTCTCCCCTTCTCAACAACACCGTCCAGCATCGTTTATACATTAAGATCAATCTTATACACAAATCCTCGGTGCCTGGTACATAAACCTCTCCTGTAATTACACCAGATATATTGCGTTGACTCAAATAAGGATGTGAAATCCATTTGGGTTTATTTGGTAACATGACGACGGATTGCCGCGTGGAACCGACTACTCCCGGTTCCCCCAACCAAAGTTCCCCCAAACGAACAGTATGTTCAACCCCAAAAACTGGAAAGAGTTTATAAACCTTTGAACACCAGTCCGTTTACTCCCCCGGTCCATTTCAAACTCTTGGTCCAAAGCTCACCGTCCTTATTCACATTCTTATCAGCTTGGACGCGATTTATCAGAGGTACGATTGTTGCACTTACTTCCCGGGTTTTATGAATTAATAAACTTGGCGTGTCTAGCCACGATGACGATGTCTTTTGTGTCATCACCACTTGCTGATTCGTCTCACAACGGTCGATCGGCCGCGCAACGAATCATTCCGAGACGGAATACCTCTTTCCCGTCGTCACGCGCTCTTCGCCCATTTCCCGCTATTTCTAACGCATTACAACCAACGTCCAACTCTTCCACAAAAAAGCCGCCTGTCAAGCTTATAGTGCCTCCACAAAACTACAGGGGCACATTTGTGCTGGATTTGACACAGGCAGAATTCAGTAGACAAGATTGAGGTCAACAACTTTAGCAAAATCCACCCTCACACCGCATCCAGAAGTAACTGTTACTAGTACTTGTACAAATGTGTCTTGGGGCTTCCTAACTTTCTACGTCATCCTAATTCCTTTTTGTCTTCGACTTATCCCACTTTTTATGAAACTTAGATATTTAGGGCCACAGCACTGTGTGTATGTACACGAAAGGATGATAATTGCCGCTTCACTTCCTCGATCATGTTGTCAACGTAATTTCGGACCGGTTTCAGCTATACCACATCGTTTTCTGTTTATGGTAGGTAGAAGGGGATCAATTAGTGCCACCTCACGTTACAAGCGTGTACTGATTCGAATTCGACCACGCTATCTGAGTGCACAATGTTAGTGCACATATGTCCTGGTGAGGCGTACCTGACTTTCTGATGCGGAGATGGCCGGAACATGACAATATTCGCACAGGAATTGAAACGGAAAGCTGTGTGTTGATGAGTATGAGAGATGAGATGTAGCAATGGCAATATGAACCGTAAAGAGCGTAGTACATACAGACACAAGAAAAGTACAGATGTATGGATAGAGCCTTCCAAAACCGGAAGGAATAGAAATAAGGCCGATTCGGTCATGATTGACCCAAGACTTGCTATATTGGCCTGCCATCCAGTTGTTTTTCCAAGGCTCTCTCTTGCGCTTCTCTTTACGACCCCTCCACGAACCACGATTTTCGACGACGACGACCGCTTGTCCTTACTGTTTCTTTTAAATCGTCTTTCCTAAGCTTTCCGTTTCCCCCTCCTATCTATCTACACAAGTTGTCCATTGTTTTCCTTTCCCCAGGGCTCACCACTCATCATCTTCGACACTTTCGTTTACCTTTCCTTGAACCCTTTTCGAGGTATTTTGTCAATCATTATCTTGATTTCTTCTCTCATCCCTGCCCAGAAATGGACAATTGGCGGGTGGCCGTTCTAGGCGATGGTGGGGTTGGAAAAACTGCTTTGGCTGTTCAGGTATATGTCTACCTATGCATCCTCATGCATGTATCTAACTCCTCTTCAGTTCACCCTCAACTGTTTCGTCGGTAAGCTAGAATCAGCATCCTTTTCCAAGGGCATCTCTAACACAAGCCCGTTCGATGGATCTAATCAGAGGTGTGCTCTGCCCCCGCTTCACCCCATTAGACAACTAAGATCTTTTGTTTCCCTCATAGACTTATGATCCAACAATAGAAGACGCTTACAGAAAACAACTGGTGGTAGATAATCGAATGTGTTTTGTGGAAGTTATCGATACTGCCGGTCAGGGTTAGTGAGATTCCGTTTTTTTTTTTTATTGCTTATTTTTTTCTTATACTTCCACGCAGAGGAATATGCCACGCTGCGTGACCAGTGGGTGCGGTGAGTTACGAGCGGAGGATGGGTTGTCGCTGCTGTCCACTGACTTCTCTCACATCAGGGAAGGTCAAGGTTTCATCCTGGTGTATTCGATTGCTTCGAGATCTACCTTCGATCGGCTTGAGACCTTCCGGCAATCCATGCGGCGCGTTAAAAGGGGCGACCCAATTTTTATGCTGGTCGGTAATAAATGCGACAAGACGTACGAGCGTGAAGTTTCGAAGGAAGAGGGTGCCGCCCTAGCGCGGCAGTTTGGTTGCGAATTCATTGAGACTTCAGCCAAGACAGCCCAGAACGTCGAACGCCTTTTTATGAATCTTGTCCGCGCTCTACGACAAACAAGAAACATAGAACCGGGTGTGTCAGGTCCCACAAAGTCTCACGAGGCGAGGAAGAAGAAATGTATCATCATGTAGGGATCTCTGGGTGACTCCGTTTTAGATCCTCTTTCGTTTACCTCCTTTGATGATACCACTATGTTTTTTCTCTTTCTTTATTTGTTCTTTCTCCTTTCCTTCTTTCTGCCCCTCCCCGGGTTTCTTTCAAATTTTACTACACCTTCATGCATTCCTGCGGTTTGGCTAGGGCCTTCCAATGTACACTGGTAGGAGACTTACGTTTCCGTCGTACTGAATTCGAGATGTTCAAGTGGGATGCGGTGCCTGTCATGTGAGTTGACTCGGATTGAGAATGCCAGTGGGAAACATACCCTTATGGCGATGTCCCGTCACGTCCACGTCTAATGCTGCGGCTAGCGCTGGCCTTGAGTATAAAAAATGCTTCTAGCGTGTTTTGATGATTATCTTGTCTACTGCTTATGGCTCCCCAGTTATCATGGACTTCCTTTCACTGCGAAAACCCCGACTTTACAGTCAGGTCTATCCCTGGTGACATTGGTTTCGCGGTGAACCGCACTGCCATGCAGGCCAGTGAGGTCTTCAGTACGCAGCCGATGCAAGATGTTGGTCCACCATCCATCTGACTGTTTAACTTGTAGGAGACATGTTCTCTTGTTGTGACACGGACTCGGATGCCACTTTTCCTGTTCGTGAAGGTGTTGTGGATTTACATGAATCGGCGGGTGCACTTGTCGTTCTACTTCGCCTTTTGCACTATCCACCGCCGCCGCCAGTCCTAGAACCTTCTGATGGAACCCAGCTGAGCCAGTTGCCAAAAACACGATATGATCCAGCTTCAGTCATTCCTCTCCCAATCTTGCTCTCTGTCTTGTACCGACTGGCGGATAAGTATGTCCTTCCTGACTCCACAACGAAATCTTTAAATGTGCACTTAATCGCACATGCACCTGCTTTCCCTCTTCTCGTCTATGGATTTGCATGCAGCACTGGCCTGGACTATATTGCTTCAGAAGCAAGTCAATATCTAATGCCACTTGCATCCTACCGTGCAGCTGAAATTAAGCTCATCCCAACTGTCGAAGCCTACCATAAAATAGTCAGGCTCCAGGACCTACGTCTCAAGGTGCTTCGAAAGCTACTACTAGAAGAAGATATATTTCCTCATGGTATGTTATGTGTACAATCAGGTTCGAATTCCATAGTCACGTTGGGTTGACTGTAGGATACGGAGCATGTCACTCTCATCGACAGGAGACAAACGCTCGCTGGGACACAAAGCGCAAGTCCTTGGCTTTGAAGATAGAAACCAGTAATGTCCTTAACCTTGCCTTCAGAATTGCAGCATTCTTATTTTGGCAGTGACCGATGTTGCAGGTGAAATGGCTACTATCACGCAAGAGTTACCAAGAGATTGCAAAGACTGTCACAAGGCTTGCGTTGCGGCAGTTGAGATGCTTGCTGTAAGCCATTCCCTTGTGGCCGCAGTCTTCATTGACGATAATTTGCCCAGTATAAATGCCGGAAAGTACCAAGGAGGATAGACCAGCTTCCCAGTCAAGAAACATGAACCCATTATCCACTACTCGATCTATACCATCTATGTGATTCATTACAGCATGAATACAAGAGTGGGGAAAAATCAAGTATTATACCATAATAATGTTTTCAGGTCTTTCCATACCTCGGAGTCGCGATATAGATACGTCATCGAGTTGAACATTCCTGGCTGAATGGTTTCTCCTCGATGGCGGAATAACCACATAACGGCACCCCATGTCAGGGCAGCAAATAAAGTGAAGTGGCGGGAATCTGGGGGGATGGGCTTGACAAAAGCACTTCCGGTTTGGAACTGCGGCGACCGTGAGTATGGTGTACCAGCTCGCGGGAGGAAAGAAGCGAGGACGCGTGAGACTACGTAGAGCACGATCTAGGGGTCTCAAGTCAGGGACGAGAGATTATGTGTGATGGAGTCGATATACCTGCTCGTTGACAGCGTTCCGGTCTCCAAATACAATGTAACCTCCCAGAAGGCCCGCCACAAAAGTATCCCCGTTGCGTTCTTTTCCGTGTGCTTTGCGTTGAACGAGAAGGAAGAATTTGTACAAGGCTACAAACTTGGCAAGGTTGAACGAGTGCTGCTTGGTCGTGCGGTAGATAACACGTAGGCGCGTCTGCCAACTCTCCCACTTGTCATTGAAATAATCAAAAGATACAGAATGTATACTCACTCTCCGCGTCCGAAAAGAATGGACATGACAAGGGCATGTGGAAATCGAACCTTGACTCCGTACACAAAACCGTTTCGAGCCCCTTTCAAGATGGCCAGAACATCATGGTATGCAGGGTTCGTTATAATTTGCTGGATGGCTTCCATGGTATGGAAGGAAGGAAGGGGTTGGTTCCGGCGCGGTCCTAATGTTTAGCACAGTACTATGCGCGCATATATACATAATCACATGCACTGGAACTTGAACGCTTGTGTAGCCTATATAAATCAATGAAATTCGGCTTGCGGCCTTGGCTGTCGCCACTATAGATGATGGAATGTGCACAAGAATAAGGATAATTTGAGACTGAATAAGTAAGTAGAGTCGTGTCAAAGAGCGCTGTTGAATGTAACTTCCTGCCATGACGTCCAAAACAAAGTCCAAGCAAGAGGAAGCCCTCAAATTCCTGGACGACCTCGACTCATTTACCCCGACGCCCCAAGTAAACTCTGACACTACCAAATCTGCTGCC